>CM076570.1:1145230857-1145453907 GCA_034641835.2 Pinus albicaulis | reverse complement strand
AAACCTTCTATGTCTACTTTTAGATCATTCTTCATGTTTTCCATTTTTTCATCGATCTTAGCTTCCATGTCATCCATCTTAGCTTCCATGCCAACTTCCATGCCCTCCATCTTAGCTACCATGCCTTTCTTCAAACCATCCATATTATTTTCCAAGCCTTTCTTCAAAACTTCCATTTCATTTTTTGTTTCTCTTTGCGATAGGTGCACTTGCTCTTGTAATTTTGACATCTCATGTTGCATTTCTTTACCTTCATGAGTCATAGTAGAGACTTACGAAGGCTTAATGGGCGTTGAATTCTTTTTAGGGGGAATTTTAGAACCTAATACTGATATCTATTCTTGATATACACGCTAAACTAATTTTTTTCAAATTAGACTTAGGTAATTCGAAAAAAAAAAAACACACATTTTCTTGCTTTTGTTGGGGCGTAGATACGACCACTTTTTAACACTTATTTCATCCATTTTTTACTCTTCTTTATCATGTCATTTATTATAATTTATCATATAAATCCATTTAATAATGATTTATGTTCTTATGGATGAATATTATTTCTTCTCCTTTATTTTTAATAAATTGATGATTATTATGCATAATTTTATCAATAATGGTTTATTAATATATTTTGTAATATCACTCACCATTTTAGCCTCCAAGATATTTTCCAGACTGCAGATTTGATTTCCAAATCATCATGAAATATTCCAACTCAGAAATTCGCTGGAATAAGAAGTGACAGTTTTGCGGTTGAGATTCTGGGAAAATGAAGAAGAATTTGGAAAATTTGGAACATGGGTTTTGTCCAGAACGAGCCCAATTAACTTTAATGATGAACAGTTTTCCCAAATTCGGCATGTATTGAGAGAAACGCGGGGCTATTTGAGCACGATTTTCTCAGATTTGTTGTTGCGGCCGTCCTCCAAATCTCAGCTGCAAAGCCAAATTCGCCTTGCTCTTGTTGAAAGATTGTTGGAAATATATTTTCTGGTTGATCAAGTTGTTGGGAACAATCCAATATTGTTATGGGAGATCATATTTTCTATTTAATTTCTCCTCCTTCTAATTATAAAAGGAGAACATGTATTGTGTATTGAAAAACAATGGATGATTATTGAATTCCCTTTGTAACATTGTAATTCCTTGACTCTTGTGAGCAAAGAGCAACTGATGTAAAATTTATTCATGTTTGATTAATACAAAGAGGCGTTCTCGTTCCATTTCTCAAGTTCTGCAGTAGCCCAGTGGCGCTTTCACCGGCGGTTGAGGGCCCGGCCCTGGTGGAGCGATCCGCTGTTTGTATTTCTATTCTTTTATTTCTGTTGTGTGATAATTGCATTTAGATTTATTATGATTACAGAGTTATTTGATTGCTGTTGGATTGAATTCAGATTTGATGTATACGTTGCACTGCTATTCTATCTTAGCAAGGATCGTATTTATTATCTTATTCATCTTGCTATCTTTTATAAAGCATTGTTGTTCCATTGATTTATGATTCATTCCAATGAACTGTTTCATAGTCTTGGCTGTCGACAGGATTGGAGTATTGAGATTAGTTGCCTGATTGCGTTAGAATTAGAATTGTTGTTCATATTGCTGTTCCATTTATGTTTATTGTTTATTTCTGATTCGTAGCTTCAGATTAGCAAATAGATGAGTTACAATTGGTATGCATAGGAATTACAAGTTGTTGTTCCTTTCCAGATTTTGTTCCTTTCAGTTATTTTCATCAGCACGAAGATTGAGTTTGCTTTCATTTCAATTGCTTTAAGATCACCAACTGTAGAGGACACTGGTTATTGCTTCCAAGTTCCCAGATTGGTTATCTTGCATCGATTTCTAAGGGAAGGAGTTATTGCTACTGTATCCCTGATCGATGTTTTGCAGATTGGTTTAATTAATATATTGAGTTTTCTTTCATTTCGATTGCTTTAAGATCACCAACTATAGAGGACATTTTGAATTTGTGGCTTCCAAGTTCCCATATTAGTTATCTTGCATCGATTTCTAAGGGAAGGATTTATTGCTAATATATCACACAGTCGATTTTTGCACGATTGGTTTAGTTAAGATATTGAGTTTTCTTTCATTTCGATTGCTTTAAGATCACCAACTGTAGAGGACACTGGTTATTGCTTCCAAGTTCCCAGATTGGTTATCTTGCATCGATTTCTAAGGGAAGGAGTTATTGCTACTGTATCCCTGATCGATGTTTTGCAGATTGGTTTAATTAAGATTTCAGAGCATTTGAGTTTATGTTGTTGTAGTTAGATTTCTTTTTCAAGCATCCGTTTACTTTTGCATTTGAAACACTGTACTACATATTACAAGGCATTACTCTTGGATAAATTGCTGCCTCAGACTGAGTACACTCTTGAAATAAAAAGTCGCTCCCGGATTGATAATTAATGTGAGATAAATAGGCGTTAAAAAGACACCTTTTATACCTCAAAACTTTGAGAGCTCGATATTGAAGCGAATTGTCTCTATTATTTCAAATCATAAATGTCTGAAATTAGGCCATGTGTAGCCCTATGAATCCTCTTTTAATTCCTGAGTTTGTTTCTTTGGACTCTTCGAAGGCAAAGTTGTGTCCAATCTCCCACACTGACCTAATTATGGACTGGTTCAGTAGAGCGAACTTGTATGACTTGCCACATGTCACTGTTTCATCCTTCAGATCTGACAGTCCGTGTACTTGCGACCACTTTTTACGGCACTCCAATCCGATGCTCAGAGAGAGAGTTATGAATCTTTTCCCACGATCACCTCTTTGAGATGAAATTCGGGAGCCTGAAAAAGCACTACCTTCCACAGATCATATCTCCAAAAATGTTGTGAACCAAGAGTTGATATTTTTACGGAGGTTGTTCGGAAGTTTTGGCTTCACTCTGTAAGAAAATTTCGACACGAAACCTCGTAGAAAAATATTTATAGCAAAAATTACGTGATGACCTGTTTAGGTTAAATTCAGGAGCCTACAAAAATCCCTAACTTCCAGAGATCATATCTCTGAAAATTTTGTAAACCAAGCTATGAAATTTTTTGATGATGTTATGCAAGATTTTGGCTTCACACTCTACAAATTTCAGATTCTGAACCTTTGTAGAAACAAATTTATAGCAAAAATATCACGATGACCTATTTGGAGCAGTGAAACCCTAGAATCCAAAGCTCTGATACCAAATGTTATGAAACCAGCTCCAAAAATAGAATAAAAGAGAGATCAGCAGCTTAGAAATCAGTCACATTGAGGGGGAAACCTCCAATACATTACATAAATGAACAATTCTTGGATGCAACAAATGACCAAAACCTCCTTCTATATATAGGAGTCCATGCACCCATAATATAATCCTAGCTGACCTAACAATAACAATGTAAGGGCACAATAATAACAATATTGGGGTTACAGGGGTACAACAGTAAAAATAAGGGGGCTACACTAACAACAACAAGGGAATAAACTAGTAATATAGTGACCTAACAGGGTGGTAGTGGAAACTACAGAAGGAGTGGGATTAGATGATCTCAGGTGAACATATTGTGATGAAGTAGATGAAACTACAAAATTAGTTAAGGTAAAGAGTTCAATGGATTGTTGGATGTATGCCTCATGAACAGAAAGGTCAGGACCTCTAACTAAACCTTGCAATTTATCAAAATATTGAAGGATTTGAAGGTCAATATTAGGTTGGGTAGATTGTAATTTAATATAATGACATTCTAATATGGATTTATCTACCACAGTTTGGTCTACTTAATTGGCTGAGTTAGTTATAAACAAAATATGTTCAAAAGGAAAGTAAAATTCAATACCTTGTAGAGTAAAAAAAGCTTTTGGAAGAGAATCTACGCATGGGAGGACTGTTACTTCCTTGCCTCTCAGCTATACTTTTTCTTCTCAGCAATTTTTCACGATCATAAAAAATAGCTGTAGGTTTTGGGTCAGGATGAGATCTACTGTATGATCTATTGGGAGCCAGAATTAAAATCTAATACACACACACAATTATTATTTACAAAAGTGAAAAGGAAATAATCTCTCAAAATATTCTAATCATACACTTTTCTTAACCAAGGTAATGAATTCGAAGAAAATTACAATATTTTCAATTTTTCCCTAGTATGGTCACCACTATGTTATCATTCTCTAATTTATGAGATTGTGAGAATAAACACAGAGGACAACATCAAAATTACTTTGGATGTTGGGATCTAGCCCTGCTAGCTTCAGAGAGGGATCTCTCTTTAAAATTTAGCTATGTTTTATATGATTTTAGGCTACTTATTACTGTGATGATTGTTTGTTTGTTTATGATTTGATTGGACTGTTTGGTTGAATAAATTGTTATAATTCCATTCGGCTATGGAGTCCAAATATTAACTAGATTTGCATCAAAAATTGAAGGAGTTTCATAGGGTGAGCTGGGTTTCACTAGTTGGATATTTCAGGATTTTATATGAATTATGAAACAAAAGAAATGTAAGGTTCAGTATAAACTAAGCAGTAAAGAAGTTTCTCTTAATTTGAATTCAACAGAAAACATATAAATTACAAATAAGCATAATAGGGGGTTCTTTATAACATATCCTATTCGTCCCAGTTTATGTTATGTAATAATACTTTTAAGAAATGACAGAGAAAGAAAACAATTAATAAATGCATCAACAGAAGAAAAACATCACTAATTCGTACATCACATGAATCTTATGAAGAATTTACTTGTATTATTGATGCATCCAACAACCATAAAATCACAATACTTAGAAAAAATTATACTAAAAAATCAACCCATAAAACTTCAAACTGTGAATTATTTATACAATAAGTTACAAAATCTTTTGCAAAATTGTTGTCTCAACCGACAGTGTATAATTGGCACTATTCTAAACAATAAAATCAATATTTTTCAGAATCATAGGCAAGGTGGAAATATACATGGAGAGGTGGCTCTGCTTTGGAGGAGTTAGTTGCTAAATGTGCCTATTCATGTGATGTGCTAGCTTATGTTCTAGCTTGTGTTCTTACATCTAAATTACTGCTCAATCCTATAACTCAAAAAGTTTATCCCACCTATATTCATCTAGAATGGTTAACTTTATTATGTTTCAATAAATTTCATCAACCTCAGTATATCTGGAAAATGTGGGCCTTACCACAAAAATATGATTTACTTCATGTTGGATGAAGAAATCATTACCCATGGCTTCCAAGAAAGCTCTACATGTCATGTTGCCTTTGAAGTTTGCAAAATTTGAGTTGTCTCTTGCTACCTCTTTCAATTTTCTAACATAATATTCATAAGTAATTAACTTGTCATTAATTACAAATAAAATAGGTAGCCCCTTTTGAGTTAGAAGTTCAATTTTGGTAAATAATTTATTTCTTCTATCTCCAAATTATGACACTTCTCCTCTAACCAAACAACCATATTATTTTTAGTGAGATTCTTCTTCACCTCCAAAATTGTTTATGTTCTATCATCAACTCCTAAATCATCTAATTCATGGTTATTCTTAGAATTTAGGAATTTAATGATATTTGTTGCTGTAGTAGGCATTTCTCCAAATTTTTCTTTAATATCTACTATGGCCTATGCTTTTCTCTTGATCAAATATTTCTGCTCAAAGATAATATGAATAGAGGGCCAAATTTCAGCTATTTAGTTCATGATGCCTATCCAAATAATTTCCTTGGCTTGGGCCAAGGTCTATCCAATTGTCGATCCCTTTCATATTTATGCAATCTCTCAATCATCTTCTAAGCCCTCTGAGTTTCAACAGAGTGTGAAAATTCACTCCTTGTCTTTTGGTCTTGTAATGCTTTGACATATTCATGCAATTTTTTGACTTCCTCTGTGAGAATTGATAGATTTTTCACATCTTTAGTCAGTTGTTCAACACCATCAACAGACTGTGTAGTAGGTGTAGTGGAACTTGTAGTTGTTGTTGTGGGAATGGATATAAGAGGTACAACATCTAATGAAATCATGGCTAGCTTTTCATTCTTATCCTTTTCTTTTATCATCTTCTCAATCTCAATTTCCATTTGCCTTATTTGAGAATTCGGTGCCATGATGAGCTTCATCATGTCATTTTTCTAGGTCTTTGTCTATTCAATGTCCTTTGTAAGGGTATATTCAATAGCTAGAAATTTCAATTGCTTCCTTAATGATTCCATGTCAACATTCTTATTCTTGATTAATTCCTCTAAAACTTTCATGTTTGTAGGATCATACTCCATATTGACAACTAAATCCTCTAAGTATTTAATCCTTGTGTCCTTTGCAAGAGAAAGAATCTTATCCATCTTTAATTTTGACTCAGTATTTGACAACGAAACCCATAATTTAGAAATGATCATGGTGGTATTAGTTAAAGTGGAGGAAACAATTTCACATGTCTGTTTATGCATCTCCATTTGGTCAATGGGATGAATATCCTTAATACAACTAGAATGTTGTTTTATCATAATCTAATTCTGATTTGGGTTGTGGAATTTGGACCTCAAGGAATACCATCTACATCTTTCCCTTCCCTGAATCAAACAATGAGAGTAACCTGCTTTGGGATCTTGAATTCTACTTCTAGAATTGAGCATAGGTATTGTTCTTAAGAATCTCATTCATAAGTTGTATTTCTGTAAATTTGTCAAACACTCCCTTCTCTTTTTCTCCTTCGACGAATTTGGTTGTTTGGAAAGTTTCTTGTTGATCTTGTGATACTGAAGATGTTGTGGGACATGTAGAAAAATGGCCACCTTCCTGAGAGGATGATGGTGATTCTTTTATCACCATAGCTACCTCTTACTCTGAATTATTTTCTTTGTCTACCTTTGGATTTAAGTTTTTTATTTTCCTATACATGATTTTGAACTCTTTACCTACACTGTGAGTCACTGAAGGTGACTCTTCTTCCCTTTGTCTTTTGGTTGCTTTCTCCTGTGGAACAAGAGTCTGTGATGTTGATGTAGGAACTAGTTTCTCTTCAACTTCATGTAATCTATTCTCTACACATACTGAATGCTTCACATATCTCTTTATCTCAGGCCCCTGGGTATGAATGTATGGATTAGTTTTGTTTTCTACTCTCAACATGGGAATGATACCTAGAGGGTAATAAGACCATTTCAAAATTAGGTTGAATTTAATCTCCTTAAGAATTTTATTTTCTTCTTCTCATGCTGACCTATTCTTGCAAATGAAAGACCCAATCTGTGTTTTGATTCTAAACTATGATTTATTTTTAGCTGACACAAAATGTATTTCATCGGAATTAAACATTTTTCTGATGTACTCAAGTGCAAAAATCCTCATAGGGAGGTATTTTGGAAGCTTTTGTGGTGCTAGCTCGCATCCATACACTCTAATTTCCGTGTAATTCTATTACAAGTACTAGTGTCTAGTATTTACCAAATTTTTCAAGTGCGGAATTCTCTTACTGTCTTCATTGATCCTCGGTTCAGTTGAACTGCTCAACACACTCATAGCTGGGTGGAAAAACTATTCAATGAACTGATTTTAGGAGAATTCTTGCTGCTCCTTCATCACTATAGAGGTATAAAATATAATTGGTTGATGGTTTCCCTCTTCATATAGCTTCTGCAGGGAAAATTTGAACCTATTTTCTTGATATTACAAAAACCTATAGACCAAAATTGAAGTGTATTTAAACATTTCATCAATTTGAAATTTAAGAAACTTCTCATGAATGTTATCAACCAGGAATTGACTAAAATTAAATATAATGGAAGGTTTTCTATCTGCGTAGAAAGTGGAGAGGAAGCCTTGAATGGGTTCATCTACCCATTGACTAGAAAAATAACCAAGAATTTTTGAAATTACAGTTATGATCTATTTAGCTTGATCAAGGAAGATTGAGTAAGTGTATGGAGAATTTTAATTTGGAAATCGAATATTTTCTAGTAATAAAATGTCAAAAATCATGTCTCTTTTGGAAAAATCAAGGTTTTGGTAAAGTTCAGTGAGGGATTCTAAGGAAAAAGGTGTGATGTTTTCCACAGAGGGAGATTGCATCAAATGTTTTATGGATTGGGTAATAATGGTGAAGATGATTTCACCACTAGGGGCTATGATGGATCGTTGATTGGGAACATAGCATGATTGAAATTTTCTAGTGAATTCGAGGGCATGGAAGGTTTGCGGGAAAATGTCATGCGGGATATTGGACTCCCAGAGTCCAATTTCATCTATTATATCAACATACTTATCCTCGATCCAACAGAACAGTTCCAACAATTCAAAATCGCATTGTGCCTCATTGATCTTGTAATCCATATCAGCTAATGGAATGTGATGCAAATCTATAGAAGGATGAACTAAAGGTTAACAAGATCCTCCTAGTTCTTCTTCTGAGGAGGCATGTTTTATCAGTGAATGACTAATAGAAATTGGGAAGAAAATTTTAATAGGAATTTATTATAGGTTTGTGGCTAATTAAGGGATGGAGATATAAGATTGACACTTGATCACAGGTTGATCAACTGTTTAAACTGTGGTCACACTACAAAAGCTTTTAATCAACACAATTTGTAGAGGATCTGTGACAGAAAAGGTAGAAAAAGGATATGGTTCCGAGTTTTTAAAGTATTTGCATGGTTTCCATTGCAATTGGCATGGGTCTGTTGGGTTAATGGATATCTAGGCTAGTTAAATGTCCAACAGTTAAAACCCAGGAAATGATTAACTGTCAACGGCTATGAAATGTGGCAGAGGTATCGGGTAGGGATAAACATAATGGAGTGAGAGGGGAGCATTTTTCATAGAGGGTAGGGAGCGGATATATGTTTAGGTAGGAGGGGTGCAAAACTTGGACGGGAAGCCACATGATCGTGGGACTCAGTGGGAAAATTTATTTTTTCAGACACCCCCCCTGTAGCAGTAAAGCGAGGATGGAGAGGAGGGGATGAAAGAGAATTTGTGTCGTCAACCTAAAGAGCAAGAGGATCATACTGTGGGTAGTTGTGAACGTTTTAACCATATGCGAAAAATAGGTTTTTATCAGGATGTGATTTTTCATTTCAATCCAAAATCTAGGATAAAGTATATATGAAATATACAGATCCCTTTTGCACTTGATTGTATAATGCATATTAAAACATAGGATAAGTGCATTTTTCAATATTTTTCCGAACAAAGTACTTCTACCGACCCTCTTAAACTCTAATTATTTTTCTAAGATAACTTTTTTTATTTCTTCTTCAAGGGGTGCATTTAGACTGGCAAACCCACATTTCCCTTTTTTTTATGAAATATTAAAATCTATTCAATCCTATCACTTATTTCTCCTATTGATTTAGATTAAACAGTGGAACGAATGTAATTTTCTACCAAACTATTAATTTACCAAGATTAAATTGTTTGGGAAATATTTACTCTCTAATCTAATTTACGGAGTTTAAACCTTTTTAACCATGATTAATCTGTATGATTAAACAAATAACTAGTCATTGTGGCATTTTAAACACACTGCACACAAACTCACTTTATTTGATAGAAAGAAAACTATCTATCCATAGTGGCATTTAAATTTTCAACACTTTCAGTATTATTTTATTTTTTTCTTCTTTTGTGGGGTGTTGATTTATTTTTTATTCTTTTTTCTTCAATGTTTCTTTCTTTTCTTCTTTTTCTCTGTTTTCATTTTTTTTAAATACCCTCTTTTCGTTTTATTTTATGTACATATTTTTTGGAAATCATTTTCATATTGAAAATTGTTCAATATGAAATTTCTAATATAAAATACTTAATCACCTTCATATCTTATAAATTATAGGACCCTAACAGATACCCAACAAAGTGATTGGGTTCTAAATATAAAGTTGCAATGTGTACCTTTTGTGTGTGTTGTGCATTATGGAGATCAGAATATTGCTCCATATGTACTATCCATGTTACCTGATCCTTACCATCAAACTTCCTCATATTGATCATTGCAATATGATGGGTCTTCAATATAATGGTCGATTCTATGAAATCATGATTAACATTTATTTTCTTCTCATCATCAATTTCATGTATTCATTTTAACCATTAGGAAGAATTTATTGTTGAAACGTTGTCAAACCTTCCTTCAAACATTCCATGTCTTATTTTAAAAAATTCTCAAATATTCCATGTCATATTTTAAGCCATTCTTCAAACCATCCATATTATATTCCATTTCATTTTTGGTTACTCTTTGCAAGAGAAATATTTTCTGCACATAGTCTCATAATTTCTACATATCTTGTTGCATTTCCTCCTCTTCTTCATGTCTCATTGTAGATTTTTTTTGTTTCTTAGAAGGTATTTTATTTCTTCAAGTAATATTGGAATCAAACAATTATATTTATTCTTCACTATGCCCCTTGAATATCACTTCAAACTGATTTTTAAAATAAAACTTATGTAAATTTTAAAAAAATGCAAACCATTTTCTCGCTTTTTAGAAGTTTGATAGTTGATCTATTGTATCTATATAATTTCATATCTCAAAGGTCTAAAACTACATCGTATGGTATCCCTATAAGTCTTCTTACTAGCCCCACAAGTTAGACTAATAGTGCAGTCTTCAAGAAAGAGTTATGCCCGATCTCCCATGATGACCTAATTATAGACTAGTTCGGTAGGGAAAACTTGTATGGAATTCCAAGTGTTGCGGTTTCGACCTTTAGCCCTAAAATTGTTGCATAAAACTATACAATCCATTTAATTTCAACAAATTTTTACATAATTAATTTGATGATAGAAAAAAAAGTTATGATGATTTCCCCTAGGCCACCTATTTGAGACTAAATTTTAGAGCCTGCAAAAACCCTAGATTCTCTAGATCATATCTCCAACAATTTAGCAAAACAAGATCTAAAATTCCTACACAAAGTTCAAAAATACTTTGTGTCCACATGGTTGAAAATTTATCTTCTGAAACCTCTTAGAAAAAATGTTATAGCGAAAAATCCAAGGTTAACTCTTTGAAGAAGCGAAACCGCATAATCCATAGCTTTGACAAGAAATTTTATGCAATCAACTCACAAAATAGTAGAAACTATAGATCAATGACTTAAAAATGAGTGGGGCTTCTACTACTAAAAATGAGGCTATGAATTTCCTCAGCTACTATGATGCCCCAATGAAACCCTTACCTTAGAAACATTAGTAGGCACTGACCATTTCACGATGGCCAGCATATTGGAAGGATCTATCTACAATTATCCTCCATCAATAACATACCCAAATACACTAAATTATGCTACGCAACCTCATACTTCTTGAGATTTGCTAGTAGTTGGTGCTTCTTCAATGTTTTCAGCACATGTGCCAAATGAAAAATATGCTCCTGCCATGTATCACTATATACTAATATATCATGCAAATAAATTATAACATATGAATCTATAATGGTGCAATGCAACATACATTAATCTCATAAATGTAGTTGGTGCATTACATAGGCCAAATGTCATGACTAACCACTCATACAAACCTTTCTTGTTTTTTAAGGCGGTCTTCTAGGTATATTTTTCTTTGACTTGAATGTGGTTATATATAGACTTCAAGTCCAACTTGGTCAAGTATTTTTCTTGATGCAGTTGATCCAAAAAATGATCTATCCTAGGGAGGGCTATCTGTTCTTGAGTGAAATTTTTTTCAATTCCATGTAATATATACACATATGCTAAGTCCCATCCTTCTTCAACATAATGATGATGGGCGACCCACATGGTCATGTACTCGTTTGAATGATACCTTCTTCTAGCAGCTAATGCAATTATTTATTTTCTTCACTTTATTCTATAAAAGACTTCCTATACAACCCAATATTTGGAAATGGAGATTCATGGAATATTTGGCTCTAATGATCCACTTATATCTTAGGTGGTAACCCTCTAGGATCTTGAAACAAATCCTTGTATGCCTATAACAACTCCCCCAGATATTTTTTTGTTTCTTCATACACCCCTCTAGGAATACCTTGCCTCTGATTGAATCCTCTATAAACTAATTTTCTCTTAAAAAAAATAAAACATACTTCTTCCTGGAACTGATCAATTTCTTCGCTTGGTTGGCACTTACTAGTGAAATTTTCAACTTGCCTTTGTGCACGTTGATGATGAATGATTTTCCATCGTTGATGAGTTAGTACTGGTTAGCTCTCCTCATGAATATTTCATCGCACATGTACATGTATGGACTCCCAAAGAATAATCTACATACATCAAGTGGAACCACATATAGAAATAATTCATCAATAAACTCAACACTCACAAAAAGTATAATTCTACACTGTTTTTTTACCTTCATCTCTACATCCTTATTTAGTTGTCCTAATGGATATGGATTTTGATGATCATGAACTTCTAACTCAAACTTATGGAATAGATCTGCTACAATGATATTCCTCTATGATCTTGTGTGAAACAAAGTGTCAATAGTTGTCTTCTTAACTTGTATCTTAATAGGGAAGAGTTTCATCATTCCTTTCTCTTCCAGTTGCTAAAGGCTACTCAGATTCACCTCATTCTGCACTTATGTATAGATGATATTCTCATCCATGTACGATATGCTTTCAACTTGTATTCTCGAATATGTGGACATCAGATTATTCTTAATATTATCTTTCTTCTTGTTCTTCTCGTTTATCTCTAGATACAACTCCAAAAAAATTTCCTCTATATGGCCATCGATGTTGTAGTGGTTGCAGTGGTTGCTAGGATCTTTGCACTGGTATTGTGTGGTTGTCGTATTTTTATATCTTACCCATTTTTTGTTCTTATACCCCTCCTTAGAAGTATCATGTTTCTCCTACTGTTTCAATCCAATTGATTATGCTCTCTTCAGGCCTATGTTATCCAGGTACTGTTTTACAATTTTTGAACACAAAAATCTAGATCCCTACAATCTCCACAAAATACCCAAAGAAACCTGTCCTCATAAAAATAAATAAAATTGAAGGTGATGAATAACTACACATAATGTAGGCCCATATTAACATCATAAATATTTCCAAATCTTAACTCTTTCAAGTTTATTATAGTTACAGACCACACCACCATATTGGAATTAAATAACAAGATAATTAATTTTAAATATAACTGGCATTTTTATATTATTAATAAAAACAGTTCTTTTTCTGTGATTGGATACACATAATGCATGCCCATATCATACATTTCCAAATGATATAAGCCAAAATTATACATGTGAAAGTGTTACAACTCAATATGGTACTGCAGGTGAAAATGATACATATGATAATAAACATGAAAAGGGGAATCATAACAGTTTATCAACAATGATACATGATTGATGATATATGATAAATTCCCTGAGATACTACCAACAAAGATTTCATCATCATGTCTATCATAATCATCATCAACGTCGTCATCATCATCATCGTTTGCCTCGATTCCCTCTCCATATACCTCTTCATCATCATCTCGAATGTTTGAATGAGGTCATCTAGCCACTGATATATGGCGTTGACCTAGTTGAATTAAAATCTCACACAGTTTTCTTTCAAATTTTCCCTCGGATCATACTGATTGTAAATCTTTCTACTGACCTTGAATCTAATTATGGATTTCCCTTTGCCATGTGTGACCTTAATATTCTTAATATAGCATAATTGAACCTGCAAAGGAAGATTTATCCATGGTTCCTTCTTTGTCCTATGAAGTTCTACTAAAAACCCTGTGGAGATATGATATTATACCTCTTGTATGACAATTTATTTTTGTTAGGTTGCTATATTACTAGTGTAGTCCTTTATTGTTGTTAGTGTAGGCCCCTTATTTTTATTTTTGTACCCATGTAACCCAAGTATTTTTATTATTGTGCCCTTAGATTATTATTTTTAGGTCAGCTAGGATTAGATTGTGACCCCATGTACTCATATATAGAGGAGGTTTTGTCATTTCAATCATCTAATAATTTTTCATTTATGTAATGTAAAGGAGGTTTCCCCCTCGAAGTGGCTTATTTGTAAAGCATTAATCTCTCTTTTATTCTATTTTTGGAGCTAGTTTCATAACATTTGGTATTATATTTTGATTCTATGGTTTCACCACTCTAAACAGGACATCATGGAATTTTAGTATAAATTTTTTACTACAAAGGTCCAGAAGCTAAAATTGGTATCACACGAAGAAATAATCCTGAGCAACTTCGTGTACAAATTTCAGATCTTGGTTTACAATATTTTTAGAGATATGGTCTATGGAAGTTAAGGTTTTTTCAGGCTCCTGAATTTCATCTCATAGAGTTAACCGTGAGAAAATCGACATAAATCTCTCTCTTAGCATCAGATTGGAATCATGTAAAAATTGGCCACAATTACACAAATTTTAGTTTCTTGTGTATCACTTTCATAGCCGAAGGAGGTAAAAATGACACGTGGCATGTTGTACAAGTTCACTCTAATGAACCAGTCCATAATTAGGTCATTGTAGGAGATTGAGCAGAACTTTGCCTTGAACAGTCCAAATCAGGTCAAATCTATGGCATTCGAAATAATATTAAGAGGGATGTTACAGGACTGAATTTTAGATATTGAATGTATGAAATGATAGAGATAATTCATTTTCAATATTCAGCTCCTCAAAAGCACAAAAAATGTGTGTATTTGTTTTCTTGAATTGCATAAGTCTTGTTTGAAAAGTCAGTTTGAATTGATTCAAACGGAATATTGTAGAATGGATATCAATATTGGGTTCTAAAATTCGCCCTAAAAAGAATTCAATGCCCATTAAGCCTTCAGAAGGCTCTACTATGACTCATGAAGGTGAAGAAGTGAAACATGGCATATCAAAATTACAAGAGCAAGTGCCTGAAATTTTGCTCTTGCAAAGAGAAAACAAAAAATGAAATGGAAGTTTTGAAGAAAGGCGTGGAAGCTAAGATGGATGGTTTGAAGAAAGGTGTGGAAGCTAAGATGGATGGTTAGAAGAATGGCATGGATGGCATGGAAGCTGGCATGGAAGCTACTATGGATGAAATGCAAGAAAATATTGATGAAAAAATGGAAACATGATGAATGATCTAAAGTCAGACATGTAAAGTTTGACAAATTTGATACAAGAAATGTTTCCTAATGGAGAAAATATATTAGAGTAAAACCATGCTGAGAAAAAAATAAATTTTAATCTTGATTTCATAAACTCTAATGTTGGATGGAAGACCCATCATATTCCAAAGACTGATATGAGAAATTTTGATCGCAAGGATCCCGTAACATGGATACCACATATGGAGCAATATTCTGATCTCAATAATGTGAAAAACACATAAAAGGTATGCCAAAACATTTTTATGCTATCAATGGCTTTGCTCCCACAAAAAAATTTCACTTCGTCAATTTTTATGAAGGAGATTGTAGCACATTATGAGGATATAGAGAGCGACACCTTTTTTAGCCAATTGATAAATATCAAACAAAAGGGTTCAGTGCTTGAACACATTGAGGACTTCAAAAAATTGAATATAAGGGTAACTGATATTCTAGAGGAACACAATATTGATGTCTTCATAGGGACTTTCAATGATAACATCCACCACGAGGTTCATGTTAGGGAACCTGATTCATTGGAGAAGGCATTCAGGTTAGCAAAATTGAATGTAAAATTATGGTGACAAGGAAGCCTACCACTCAGATCTATAAATATGGAAGTGTTGCTACTCCTAGACTTCCACAACCTACAATATTGACACCACAACAATTGGAAGAAAAAATAGCAAAAGGGATTTTCTACAGTTGTGATAGAAAGTAGACTTAAGGTCATAAGTGTGCTGAGAATAAATTACTTTACATATATTGTGAAGAGGAGGAAGAAAATGAACAAGAAACTTCAAAAGAAGAGGATATACACCAAGAACCAACCCTATAAGAAGAAGACATGTGTTTGGTCATATCATGTAATTCATTGGTAGGAATTACCACCCCTCAAAATGTCAAGATAGAAGGACATATCAGGAAGAAAAAGGTAATAGTGTTGATTGATTTGGGTAGTACCCATAATTTTATTCATTGTAAGGTAGCCAAGGAATTAAATTGTTTCATATACTGAGCATTAGAATGTCAAGTGATGGTTGCAAATGGAGGAACTATAAATATCTCTGGAAAATTCCATAATATCAAGCTAACCATGGGGGAATATGTATTGAATAGTCCAATGCTTTCCATTCCAATGGGGGGTGTTGATGTTGTAATAGGAGTACAATGGTTACAATATTTGGGGACGATATATTTTAATTTCCAAGAAATGTTCTTGAAATTCTTTTCGAAAGGAAAGGAAGTCAAATCACAGGGTATCATAGAGAATCCAGGAAAGATAATAAGCTCTAATTCCATGACAAAGCTTTTGAAGAATGAACAATGCGGCGTAATTACACAATTATGCTCACTAGAAGTACCAACATCAAAATCATCTATTTCTCCAGATCTCCAAAAAGTCTTGGACAATCATTCCTATGTGTTTGAAACTCCCGAAGGACTCCCACCTATTAATTATCATGATCATGCTATTATTTTGATTCCAAGAAGTATTCCTCCAAACATCAGGCCTTATATATATCCCTATGTAAAAAAGAGAAAAATTGAATGTATAATTGAAGAAATGTTAGAGGCGGGTATAATTCAACATAGTCAAAGTTATTTCTCTTCTCAAGTATTATTGGTGCACAAGAAGGATGGATCATGGCACATGTGTCTGGCTTATATGGAGCTCAATAATCTCACTATTAAAGATAAATTTCCCATTCCCGTGCTTGATGAATTATTGGATGAATTACATGGAGAAATTTATTTTACCAAGTTGGATCTGTGTTCAAGATATCATCAAATTAGAATTAAGACTGAAGATATTCTAAAAACAACATTATGAACTCAAGAGGCTCATTATGAATTTTTCGTCATGCCTTTTGGCCTTACCAATGCACCTTATACATTTCAAGGGTTGATGAATTCCATTTTCAAACCCTTCCTTAGAAAATTTGTGTTAGTATTTTCTGATGATATACTAATCTACAACAGGTCCTGGCAGGATAATTTTCAACATATTGACAAGGTGCTCAAACTATTGGAGGAGAAACATTTATATGAAAAAACATCCAATATTTCTTTGGAGTACAAGAGGTGGAATATTTGGGTCATATTGTATCTCACGAGGGTGTTAAGTAGACCCTAACAAAAATAAAGTCATTAAGGAATGGAAAGTCCCCACAACCATAAAGAAGTTGCAAGGATTTCTTGGGTAAATAAGATATTATCTCAATTTTTTTTAGAATTATGGGATAATAGAAGCACCTGTAACAACATTATTAAATAAAGATGCATTTTCATGAACTCGTGAAGAAAATAAGGCCTTTGAACATCTTAAAGAGGCAATATACCTAGAGCCGGTCTTAGCTATGACAGACTTCACAAAAAAATTCATTGTCAAAATTGATGCCTCAGGAAATGGAATTGGTGATGTTTTAATGCAAGAAGGAAGACCTATTTATTTTGAAAGTTGTCCAATGAAAGGAAAGTATTTACAGAAAGCTATTTATGAGATGAAAATTTTAGCAGTACTCCATGCACTAAAGAAATAGTGACCTTACCTAATGGGAAGAAAATTCAAGGTAAACAATGATTTTGATAGTCTTAAACAGTTTTTGGAAGAAATAATATCTTCAGAAGGGAAAAAAAAATGTGTCACAAATATGTTGCGTTATGACTCTAAAATCATTTACAAAAAAGGGAAGCTAAATGTTGTTCCAGATTCACTCTCAAGAAATAATAAAGAGGTGGAAACATTTCTTTGTGCCATTTCTATTATTGAACTAGATTAGATTGTTAGCCCTCTAATTTGCTCTCTTTTTGCCATTTTCCCCTTCCTAAATCATAACCATTTACCATTGTTATACCTCTTTTATGCACCCTCATCTTGCACCAGTCCAAGCATGGTGACATATTTCGTATAAACTTTATTTTTCATATTTCTAATTCAACTTATCATTAATTAATTACTTATTACATTACTTCTTAATTTTAATCAGTCTTTGTAACTTATCGATATATCTAGTGTTTATTTGGTATTTAGAGTACTTACCGTGACCGCTAATCCTAGTGTAAGATCGGATCTCACACCGTTGCTAGCACAAAAAATCCTTGTAGCAGATCCGAACCTCATTGATCACCACCTTATTTTGAGAAGCTTCAACCATGACAGCAAGATCGATCCAAAGGTAGCCGAGATTGAATATGTGAAGGATGAAAGATGGAGATTGGCTATGACCAGTTTTGATAACTATCTAATTTTTAAGGCTGAAAAGCTAAATTCTGCGTTTGGTTATGTAATCAGTTGGATGATCTATTTTGGCCTTTGGCAAAAGATCTGTATAATGTAGAATGTAAATAGGAGTAGGAAGCTAAGTTTTTGAAAGCAGAAGAGAACAGAGACACAGCCAGAGAGGCGGTAACAGGTTGTTGGATTTTGTTATCGCTCGAATCTGGGTTGGACGATGTATTAATGTATGTACTTGCCTCAGTGAATTAATAAAAGGGAGCTCCACCTCATGTTTCACAAATTGTGTTTCTATATTTGAGATAATGAATTGATTAAGGTACTGAGCAGTGTTCTTATTTTAAAGGGAAGCACGCTGGTTGTCTAGGGCCCGACCAACCCAACACGTTTACCTCATTTCCCGTTTTTCCTGTAACTTGAGTTTACATTGGCAAGTGTCATTTAATTTAAGCACATGCATTCCTGTCTGAGTGAAAGCAGATCCTTTGTGTGAAGTAGATAAATTTCCTGTTTCTACAATTTCATTTCCTACACTTGAGTTCAGATTGGTTTTCCTCCGCCTAGTCCAAGCAGGAGAAAAAACCCTGCACTAGTGCACGTTGGTGTGATATTTTATTTTTTGCAATTCTATTTGATTTTTTTTCCCTGCCTAGTCCAAGCAGAAGAAATAACCCTACACTAGTGCACGTTGGTGCGATATCTCCTTTTCTACTATTCTGTTTGATTAGTTTTCCCCGCTTGGTCCAAGGAGGAGAGATGAACTTGCACTAGTGCACGTTGGTGTGATACAGCAAGCCTTCTTAGTCTACTTCCCACAATCTTCTTTCTTTCATTAAATTCTTATGAAAGGATAAATGTATATTGATTGTTTCTTCATTCCTACACTTTTTTAAGATCAGAAACATTCACTTTTTATGTGTGCCATTTGATTTAACAGTATAATATCACTTGCAATAATTAAGCGCTCATTTTAAGAATTAAATGCTAAGTGCAGGAAGCTCTGATCCAGTGCAAGAACTAGTTTCTTGCCATGGGATCTGAGTGCTTTGAACCTGGAAAATTTCAAGCCCTTGCATGAAGTAAAAAGCCTTTACTAAAGACACCATCTATACCTTTTGCATAGATCTTTGTTCCTGCACTAGTGCAAGCAGTCTGCGATAGTGTAGGACAAATTAGCATAAGAAGGAAATCTCTAAAGGAGCAGGCTTAAGGGCCCATCTGATGAGACTGCTAAGTGTCTCTTCTAAAATAAAACACACACTCATTCGTTAAACAATAATTAGCTAGAGTGATTGCCTTTTATCTTTAATTCCCTCTTGGAAATGCATTCTTTCTTGTTCCAGTCTTAGATTATTTTGATGGTTCAATGGAATTTTATCTTTTTAGTTTGGTTTTGCAATATTTCCATTAAATAAAGTAGGGGTTTATATTATGTTAGGTCCCTATATTACTAGTATAGTCCCTTATTGTTGTTAGTGTAACCCCCTTATTGTTATTATTGTACCCCTGTAACCCCCATATTGTTATTATTGTGCCCTTAAATTATTATTGTTAGGTCGGCTAGGATTACATTGTGGCCCACTAGGATTACATTATGGCCCCATGGACTCCTATATATAGAAAGGAGGTTTTTGTAAATTGAATCATCCAAGAATTGTTCATTTATGTAATGTATTGGAGGTTGCCCCCTCGAAGTGGCTTATTTCTAAGGCGTTGATATCTCTTTTCTTCTATTTTTGGAGCTGGTTACACAACATTTGGTATCGGAGCTTTGGATTCTAGGGTTTCGCTGCTCCAAACAGGTCATCGTGGCATTTTCGCTATAAATTTTTTTCTACAAAGTTTCAGAAGCTGAAATTTTTGGGAGTGACAAAATACGATGAAGATTGTCTAAAAATTTCGGAGCTTGGTTCAAAATATTTTCGAGCTCCTAAACAGGTCATCGTGGCATCTACGCTATAAATTGTTTCTACGAAGGGTCAAAAATCTGAGGAAATTCGTGGTGCGAAACGAAATCACGAGAAATTCATCAAAAAATTTCAGATCTTGGTACGCAACAGTTTTGGAAATATGATCTGTGGAAGGTAGTGCTTTTTTAGGCTCCTGAATTTCATCTCAAAGAGGTGATCGTGGGAAAAATTCAATAACTCTCTCTCTGGGGATCGGATTGGAGTTCTGTAAAAAATTTCACAAGTACACGGACTGTAGTTTCTTAGCTATCAATTTCAGATACAAAGGACAAAACAGTGACACGTGGCAAGTCGTACAAGTTCGCTCTACTGAACTAGTCCAGAATTAGGTCATTGTGGGAGATTGGACACAACTTTGTCTTGGAGAATCCAAATCAGGTCAGACCTATGGCATTCGAAAGATAATTCCGAGGGCTACGTTGGTACTTAAATTCAAATATTTAAGTGCTACAATCACAGAGATAATCCAATTTCAATATCGAGCTCCTCAAAAGCAAGAAAAAGGTGTGTATTTTTTTTCCAAATTGCATAAGTCTTGTTTGAAGAATCAATTTGAATTGATTCCAAGGGCATATTGTAGAATAGATATCAGTATTGGGTTCTAAAATATGCCTCGTAAAAATAATTCAACACCCATTAAGCCTTCAGAAGGGTCTACTATGACTCATGAGGATGAAGAATTGCAACATGATCTATCAAAATTACAAGAGCAATTGCAACAAATTTCACTCTCGCAAAGAGCAACAAAAAATGAAATGGAAGTTTTGAAGAAAGGCATGGAAGAGAAGATGGATGGTTTGAAGAAAGGCGTGGAAGCTAATATGGATGGCGTGGAAGCTAAGATGGATGGCATGGAAGCTGGCATGGAAGCTAAGATGGAAAACATGAAGAATGATCTAAAAACAGACATCGAAGGTTTGACAAAGTTGATACAAGAAATGTTTCCAAATGGTGAAAAGATAGTAGAAGAACCTCATGATGAGAACAAAATCAATGTTAATCGTGATTTCATAAACTCTAATGTTGGCGGGAAGAACCACCATATTCAAAAAATGGATATGAGGAAGTTTGATGGAAAGGATCCTGTAACATGGATACTACAGATGGAGCAATATTTTGATCTCCATAACGTGCAAAACACACAAAAGGTACGCATTGCAACGTTACATTTAGAACAAAATACATTTGTATGGTATCGATGGCTTTGTTCCCGTAAAAAAATTGTCACTTGGTCAATTTTTACGGAGGAAATGATAGCACATTATGAGGATACAAAGAGCAACACCTTCTTTACCCAATTGATAAATCTCAAACAAAAGGGTTTAGTGGGGCAGCACATTGAGGACTTGCAAAAATTGAATATAAGGGTAACTGATATTCCAGAGGAACACAGGATTGATCTCTTCATAGGCACTTTAAAGGATAACATCCAACATGAAGTTCGCGTTTTGGAACCTGATTCATTGGAGAAGGCATTCGGGTTGGCAAGAAAAGTTGAATGTAAAATTATGGCGACAAGGAAGCCTACCACTCAATTCTATAAAGAAGGAAGTGTTGCTACGCCTAGATTTCCACAGCCTACAAGGTTGACACCACAACAATTGGAAGAAAAAAGAGCAAAAGGGCTTTGCTACAGTTGTGATAGCAAATACACTAAAGGTCATAAGTGTCCTGAGAAGAAATTATTTTACATAGATTGTGAAGAAGAAGAAGAAAATGAACAAGAAGAGGATATACACCAGGAACCACCCCTAGAAGAGGAAGAAATGAATACGACCATATCGTGTAATGCACTGGCAGGAATTACCACTCCTCAAACTCTCAAGATAGAAGGACATATAAAGAAGAAAAGGGTAATAGTGTTGATTGATTCAGGTAGAACCCATAATTTTATTCATTATAAGGTAGCCAAGGAATTAAATTGTTTCCTATACCCAGCACCAGAATGTCAAGTGATGGTTGCAAATAGAGGAACTATAAATTGCTCTGGAAAATGCCATAATATCAAGCTAACCATGGGGGAATATGTATTGACTAGTCCAATGCTTTCCATTCCTATGGGAGGTGATGATGTTGTACTAGGAGTACAATGGTTACAATCTTTGGGGAAGCCGGGAGAGAGGAAGGATAATAAGCTCTAATGTCATGAAAAATCTTCTAAAGAAAGAACAACGAGGCGTAATTGCACAATTATGCTCACTAGAAGTTACGACATCAAAATCATCTATTTCTGCAGATCTCCAACAAGTCTTGGACAATCATTCCAAGGTGTTTGAAACTCCCAAAAGACTCCCACCTATTCATGATCATGATCATGCTATTCATTTGATTCCAGGAAGTGTTCCTCCAAACATCAGGCCTTATAGATATCCTTACTTCCAAAAGAGCAAAATTGAATGTATGATTGCAGAAATGTTAGAGGCGGGTATAATTCAACCTAGTCAAAGTTCTTTCTCTGCTCCTGTAGTATTGGTACACAAGAAGGATGGATAATGGCGAATGTGTCCGGATTATAGGGAGCTCAATAAGCTCACCATTAAAGACAAATTTCCCATTCCTGTGATTGATGAATTATTGGATGAATTACATGGAGCAATTTATTTTACCAAGTTGGATCTTCCTTCAGGATATCATCAAATTAGAATGAAGACTGAAGATATTCCGAAAACAACATTTCGAACTCATGAAGGTCATTATGAATTTTTGGTCATGCCTTTTGGCCTTACCAATGCACCTTCTACATTTCAAGGGTTGATGAATTCCATTTTCAAACCCTTCCTTTGAAAATTTGTGCTAGTATTTTTTGATGATATACTAATCTACAGCAGGTCTTGGAAGGATCATGTTGAACATGTTGACAGGGTGCTCAAACTATTGCAGGAGAAACAATTATATGCAAGAAAATCCAAATGTTTCTTTGGAGTACAAGAGGTGGAATATTTGGGTCATATTGTATCTCACGAGGGTGTGAAAGTAGACCCTAACAAAATTAAAGCCATTAAGGAATGGAAAGTCCCCACAACCATAAAGAAGTTGCGAGGATTTCTTGGGTTAACGGGGTATTATCGCAAGTTTGTTAAGAATTATGGGAGAATAGCAGCACCTCTAACAACATTATTGAAGAAAGATGCATTTTCATGGACTCCTGAAGCAACTAAGGCCTTTGAACATCTTAAAGAGGCAATGTGCCTAGCACCGGTCTTAGCTACGCCAGACTTCACAAAAACCCTTATTGTGGAATGTGATGCCTCAGGAAATGGAATTGGTGTAGTTTTAATGCAGGAAGGAAGACCCATTGCTTTTGAAAGTCATCCAATCAAAGGAAAGTATTTACAGAAACCTATTTATGAGAAGGAAATGTTAGCAATGTTGCATGCACTAAAGAAATGGCGAACTTACCTAATGGGAAGACACTTCAAGGTAAAAAATGATCATGATAGTCTTAAACACTTTTTGGAACAAAGACTATCTTCAGAAGAGCAGCAAAAATGGGTCACAAAGATGTTGGGTTATGACTTTGAAATAATCTACAAAAAAGGAAAGCTTAATGTTGTTGCGGATGCACTCTCAAGAAAGAATGAAGAGGTGGAAGCATTGCTTTGTGCCATTTCTATTATCCAACCAGATTGGATAACCGAAGCAAGAGATGAATGGAAGAAGGACAAAGATGTATGGACACTCATTCAAAAGTTGCGGCAAGATCCTAGTACATCTGATACATTTAGTTGGAAAAATGATTCCTTATGGTACAAAGATCGCTTATATCTTTGTAAGAATTCCCAACTAAAACAAAAGATTCTTTTGGAATTGCACACTTCTTCTTTAGGAGGACACTCAGGATTTTTAAAAACTTACCACGGGGTGAAGAAAGAATTTTTTTGGGATGGCCTTAAATCTGATATTCGAAAGTTTGTGGCGGAATGTTTGGTTTGCCAGTAGAATAAAGTGGAAACAATTAAGACCCTAGGACTTCTACAACCTTTATCCATTCCAAGTCAACGTTGGGAGGAGATTTCAATGGATTTTATCACAGGTTTACCTAAGTCTGAAGGAAAGAGTGTCATCATGGTGGTAGTTGATAGACTTACCAAGTATGCACACTTTTGTGCATTATCCCATCCATTTAAAGCAAGTACAGTTGCTACTACATTTATGGACAGAATTCAAAAGCTACATGGAAGCCCAAGGGTTATTGTGAGCGACAGAGATCCCATTTTTACTGGAAATTTTTGGACGGAGTTATTTTCTTGTTCGGGTACTCAATTAGCTCATAGCTCATCTTATCATCCTCAATCTGATGGTCAAACTGAGATAGTAAATAAATGTTTGGAAGGATATCTTCGTTGTTTCGTATCTGATAAACAAACACAATGGGTCAAGTGGTTACCTCTCGCTGAATGGTGGTATAACACTTCCTTCCATACTGCAGCAAAAATGACCCCATTTATGGCACTTTATGGATATCATCCACCATCCATCACATCATCTTTAGGGGAAAATTCGAAGGTTCAAGCAGTGGAAGATCACATCGAGCATCAGCAAGAAGTTCTCCAACTCTTAAAGGATAACCTGAATTTGGCACAAAATCGAATGAAACAACAAGCAGATCAACATCGTAGCGAGAGAAGTTTTGATGTAGGAGATTGGGTATTTCTACGGCTACAACCATACAAACAAATGTCCCTCAAGCAAGCAAATAAGGATAATAAATTATCGCCAAAGTACTATGGTCCTTACAAGGTGTTGCAAAATATTGGTACTATGGCATACAAATTGGAGCTTCCTGCTTCTTCGCGAGTACATCCAATTTTCCATGTTTCATGCTTAAAGAAGGTTATCGGTGAAAATATTCCAGTTCAAAAAATATTACCAGAACTTGATGAGGAAGGAAAAATCATATTGGAACCTGAAGCGGTCACGGAAACAAGAACTCGACAACTACGGAATCGATCAATTTCGGAGTATCTCATCAAGTGGAAGAACTTACCCACTGAAGATTCTACATGGGAGGATGAGAATTTTATACAGAAGCACCCAGAGCTACTCAAGTGTTGAGGACAACACTTTTTTGAAGGAGAGGGGCATGTTAGGTCCCTATGTTACTAGTATAGTCCCTTATTGTTGTTAGTGTAACCCCCTTATTGTTATTATTGTACCCTTGTAACCCCCATTTTGTTATTATTGTGCCCTTAAATTATTATTGTTAGGTCGGCTAGGATTACATTGTGGCCCACTAGGATTACATTATAGCCACATGGACTCCTATATATATAGAAAGGAGGTTTTGTAAATTGTATCATCCAAGAATTGTTCATTTATGTAATGTATTGGAGGTTTCCCCCTCGAAGTGGCTTATTTCTAAGACGTTGATATTTCTTTTCTTCTATTTTTGGAGCTGGTTACACAACATATTAGGAATATTCATACCGTCTCTGGCATTGCTTGTGCTTTGTCTCTAATTTTACGGATCCCCCGGGTTGACAAATTAAGTGTTGAGGAGTTTGCTTAAGTGTAATTCCTGCACCCAACATTTTGGCGTCGTTGCCAGGGAGGCGATTTTATTTGGTAAGAATTTTCTGGTTATACAATAGAGGTAATTTTTCCCTTATTTTTGTAGTATTGTTTGGAAAAGTTTCTTTCAAGGAATTTTACTGGTGTTAATTGATTTCTGACAACATTTTTTTACTATAATTTTTTTGTTATTTTTCTTTCTTTTTTTGAAATGAATGCCTAGAAAAGGTAAGGGTTCGAAGCCCACTATGGGCCAAAATAATTGTTCTCATATTGGGTCTCCTTCTGTAAGCAGGAAGCCCAATCAAATTCAAACCCATTACGTAGGAACAATCCACCTAGATTCTGGTAACAACAGCTCAGGTGTGGATCAGCCTGTTGAGAGTGGTACAAGTAAAAGGGAAACAGTGGTGGACCATGAAGATCATTTGGAAGGGACTGGTGAAAACCAGGTAAGTAAAGAACAATCCACTTTTGTGTTTCCAATTGTGGATCCTGATACTGTGGCGCAAATGAAGAATATTCCACCATCAGCTCTCCCTCATTTCCATGGTAAAGTTCATGAAGATCCTGACTCTTTTCTATTCGAGTTTGATATTCTGTGTAGAAGTTATGATTATTCAACTAATGCTCAGAAGTTAAGATTATTTCCTGTTACTCTCAAGGACTCAGCTCTACGCTGGTTTATGGGGTTAGGAGGAAACACTATAACCTCTTGGGATCAGATGAAGAGAGTGTTTTTGTCTAAATATCAAGAATATTGCAAAACTCGGGACATGCAGGATGAAATTTTTACAATCATACAAGATGATGATGAAATTCTTGAAGATTATCTGGAAAGATTTCTGTATATTTTACAAAGTTCAAAACTTAAGCTTGATCCCAACACTATTAGAACCTTGTTCTTAAGAGGACTTACTGATAATGCTAGAAATAATTTGAATCTGTTAGGACAAGGTGATATTTCTCAGCAAACTTTTGATCAAATTTGTGAATTATGCAGGAAATTTTCAAGAAGCCAGTACAGATCCGGTAGAAGAACTCGAAATAGAAATAGAAAAATTGAATCTACTGATGCTATGATTATTGGACTAGAAACTAAAATGGAAAGCATGAAAATTGATATAATGAACACTGTTACCAAATAGTTAGACTCCTTAAAAATTTTAGCAGAAACTCATGAAGGAACAAGAGTCATTATGTATTTTCTATCCTAAATGCATAGACAAGCATCCTTCTAAAGGGTGTCCTCTTAATTTGAAGGAAACTAATAAGTGTGCTATTTGTGCAGAAGACCATATCACATAAAAATTTCCCTCTATACTAGGACTTAAAGCTGTATTTACAGGGGGATAGCCTGAAGCTGAATACTTGAATGCTATGGGAGCAAGAAGGAATTGGCCTCAGGTAGTTATAGGTATGGCCTCTGAATTTTCCCCACACTATTTTGTTTATAATTCACATGCATATTCTTATCCTAACTCTCATCAATAGTGGCAGTATGGGAATCAATATCAGCATGGGAAACCTTCTCAACCATGGCAACAAGGTTGGAGAGGGCCAACTCCTTCTCCATATTCCTACTAGCCACCTATGCAGTCATATCCATCTACACATGCACCTTATTCAATGCCTCAACTTCTGAGTTAGTCCACTCCACCATTGCCATTACCTCCACCCTTTCGACCTCCTCAGTTTCCTTCTCAACCTATGCACAATCATAATAATAATAAAGCAGTGAAAATGATCTATGTAACAAACCCACCTTTATCATTTTAATAACAGTCTATTCCAGTTGGGTTTCATGATATTCAATTAAGATCAGGAAGGACTGTAACATCAGAAAATCAGAAGCAACCTATGGCGATCGTTGAAGAGAAAGGAGAAGAGGAAACTCTTAACCATTCTCCAAAAGTTGTCACTAAGAATCCCTTACCCTCTAAATCCTTGCCATCTTCTTCCAACCAGCCTCCCTTCCTAGAGAGGCTAGTAATGGAAAGGAGTGAGCCTATTTCTATGACTAGTTTGGCATCTGAGCTTTGGAATCTTTTCATTAAGATACCCTTGCTTCAAGCCATCAAAGAGATCCCCATTTGTACCAAGATTATTAAGGAACTCTGTCTCAAGAAACCTGGGAGGAAGAGATTGGAACCCCAAACCATTCAATTTGTTGGTAGGGCAGCAGAGTTGATGACGGCATCTGTGTCTGTGGAAAAATATACTGATCCCGAAAACCCTGTTGTCTCAGTTTAGATTGGTAATGTCCTTGTTTCTAATGTTCTTATAGACCTGGGGGCAGCCATTAATGTCGTGAATAAGAAAACCATGGATCAACTTGGATTATCTCATCTTCGCCCTACTCCCACTGTGCTTGAATTATCAGATAGATCTAAAATTAAGCTAGAAGGAGTATTGGACTATGTGATCATCTCATTAGATTCTTGGGAATATCCTGTAGATTTCATTGTGCTTCAGCCAAAGAACCCAGTAGGAGGACATCCCTTGATCTTGGGTCTACCATGGCTTGCTATGGCTGATTCATATATTGGATGTCGTTCCGGTGATATGTATATTTCACATGGAGATTCTAGAAAGAAATCTACCTTATAACCCCCTGCCAGATCCATTCAAGACCTTCGAGATACTTTATGGTTGGATCAAAGCAGTGATGAGGAGACTCAGTCTATTTCCCTTATCCATCATTATACCAGGTCTTCACAAGAAGATGAGATTCAAGATTTTCTAAATAATCTAGACACTATGCCTAATTTTGAGCCTTTGAGCCAAATTTTCGGCCTAGATTTTCAAGAAAATCATGATTCTCATTCTTCTGTACCACTGCATTTGACCACTCCCTTGAGTACTCCTGAGCCTGATACCACCCTTGTTGAGATTAGCCCTGGTAAATCCTTGCATATTAGTTTAGATTTGGACTCATCTTAGAAGGAGCAACTTGTGAATTTGTTGCAAAACCATCTTAGTGCCTTTGCTTGGGGCTATGAAGATATGAAGGGTATCCCTTGTGAAACTTGTACACATCATATCTATATTCAGTAAGGAACCCGACCTATCCGAAAACCCCAAAGATGAATGAATCTAGCTCTAAGATATATTGTGAAGGAAGAAGTATAGAAACTCTTAGATGCCAGTTTTATCTATCCTATTTCCGATAATCAGTGGGTCTCTCCATTAGTACTGGTACCTAAGAAAGATGGAAGATGGTGTATTTGTATAGATTATCTAGAATTAAATAAAGCCACTCTTAAAGATTACTTCCCTCTCCCTTTCATTGATCAAGTGCTTGATACCCTTACAGGAAAGAAATATTTCTCCTTTTTGGATGGCTTCAGTGGTTATAACCAAATACAGATTGCACCCCAAGATTAGGATAAAACTACTTTTACATGTCCATGGGGGACATTTGCTTATAAAGTGCTTCCTTTTGGTTTATGTAATGCCCCGGCTACCTTTCAAAGGGTAGTCCTAGCCATTTTTTCTGATCTAGAATTTGTAGAAATTTATATGGATGAATTTTCTGTGTTTGGTGATTCTTTTCCGGAAGCTCTCAAAAATCTGGAGAAAGTACTTCTTCTTTGTCAGGAAGCACACCTCAATTTGAGTGACAATAAATGTAGATTAATGTGCAAAGTGGGAGTGGTATTTGGCCATTTGATTTGTTGAGAATGCAGCAAGATGATGGAGCTTAGTGAAATGAAGTCGCCTTCACTAAGTGGGCCCGCAGGCAAATTCTGGCGCAAAGTCTATTTTTAGACTATGTCTATTTTTAGACATACGGAGCATGGTCCAGGGGTTGCAGTATGTTATTCTTGGAGTATTGGTCATGTTGGTAAAATTATATGGACCTATATTTTTGGACCTATAGGTCAAATTCTATTTTTAGACTGCCTATCCTAAAAATAGGGAAGTCAAATATTATTTACCCTTAATAATATTTGGACTCTAAACTTCAGTTTACTCTCTTGGAGCACTTCAGTTCAAGCCTTGGAAGTGGCTCATGCATCTGACAGAGGAATTACGCTATTCCTAAGGGTTTGGTGAGCACATGCATGGTTGACTTCAGTTAGGACTTCAGTGGCAGAAGTTTGGTGGAGTTAATGAGACAGCTAGTGGAGTTGTGTTCGGTTTAATTTAGTTGAACTGGTTGAGATTAGTTTAACTAGCTAATCAACTAGTTTTGAGTGGAGTGAATTAAATATTATTTAATTCATTAATTAGTAACTCATTATTCAACTCAAGAACACATCAGTTCACTACAGTGCATGATCAGTTCAGTGGAGACCAGTGAAAGAGGTAGATGAAAGGGTGAGTACAACTATCAGTTGTGACATCAGTTGTGCATGAGATTTGCACCACACTTGGAGGCAATTTCCAATGATGATTGCGCTGTCAAGGCAAGGAGATTCGAACCTTGGATCTCTCATTAGGCCAGCAGTGATTTCACAATAGAGGCAGGCAATTAGTGGTTGAGTTTTGAGCCTGTGACTTGTTCAAAACCAAGCTAGTTTGTGTGTAACTTCATGAGACAGTACTGAGTACTTGTGAGGAGTATTGTACTGAGTTGTTACATGTTTTCTCCATTATAATATACACATATAGCTGCGGGGTTTTCAGCTATAGGCTTTCCCCATACATACTATGTTAATGTGTATGATGATTTGATGTGCTATCGCTTGTTTTATTTCCGCATGTGTGATGATCTGAGTGGAAGAGATTATGTGTTGCATATGAATTCGAATTGATATGTGATCAGGATAATCTCGGTGGATAAATATTCATTATTCAGCAAATTTCTACATGGTATCGGAGCGATTGGAGCAGAGATTGATCATCATAGTGATTACAAACTTATTTCGGTAGACAGAGTCTGCATGCGGGCCAGGTAGCCTCTGGATCCATCCTTTCCTTTGAAAGGTGATACATCCAGTAAATGCCCCTGCAGTCGATCTCTGTGCTAGAAATAATTTGTTCTCACAGATCAAGAGCGATTGAGCTTTGAGTTGGAATTCGAATTTTGCAGCAGTTTGTTTTCTTGGTGCCGGAGTTGAAAATGTCTTTCAACGGTTTGCGACTCGAATATGCTCTTGAAGGCAGTTCGAATTATGTTGCATGGAAGGATTGCATGGAGGTAGTATTAGAAGATAATGGACTGAAGGAGTTCGTAGATACGGATGTCCAAAAGCCCACTGATCCTGCTGAAGTCGAAGCATGGCAAAAGAAGATGGCGAAATGTCGAAGGATCCTGTTGGAGGGCGTCAAGGATCATATTGTATCCAGCCTGCATGGAAAGGCTTCTCCATTTTTAATGTGGAAAGCACTGACGGATCTATTCCAGAGTAAGAGTGACCAAAGGAAGCTGGCGCTCAAAGATAAGCTCAGGAACATCAAGATGGAGAAAGGCGACAGTATCGCCAAATATCTCACGAAGTTCACTCAATGCAGAGATGAGCTGGGAAGTGTGGGGGTGACTGTCGAAGACGAGGACATGGTCGACCTGGCTCTCCTTGGTCTTCCGAAGGCTTGGCACTCATATCAAGATAGTGTCAATGGTCGGGAGAAGCTGCCGGGATGGGAGCGCCTTTGGGTGGATCTCATGCAAGAGGAGATAAGGAGGACTACTCGAGATGGATCTTCATCAAAGGGAGCTGATGAAGAAAACTGCGCTTTGGTTGCCAAAGCAAAGAAGGGGAAGGGTAAGAAAACCTCTCATTCTAGTGCAAAGGGCAAGAAGTAGGATATGGCGAAAGTGAAGTGTTTTCACTGCCATGATCACGGACATTATGCTACCAATTGTCCAAAGAAGAAGAAGAACAAGCAAGCGGGAAGATCTGCAGATGGAGAAGCTTTGGCTTCACAGTTCGAGCTTGACTTTTCACCGATCGCATGCTTGGTTTCAAGTGTGATGGAATCGGTGTGGTTCTTGGACAGCGGTGCGTCATTTCATATGACGGGAGATCGGGATTTGTTCTCAGATCTGGAGGACAAAGATTTGGGTGTGCACATCGAGATGGGCGATGATGGTAGATACAGTGCGACTGGTATCGGTACCATATCCTTTCAGAGGGAGTCTGGTAAACCCTTTATATTGAGGGATGTCATGCATGTACCTGGATTGAAGAAGAACTTGATCTCTGTGGCGATGTTGGAGGATAAGGGGTATGATGTGGTCTTCAGCGAAGGAAAAGCCTTCCTACGCAGTAAGACTACTGGAGAGACCCGAAAGATAGGGGTTCGAACCAAGAACCTTTATCAGTTGCAGGTAGATGGCTGCGCAGCTATGGCATGCAAGGCGGGAGAAGTGGTGAGTCGGGATGATGAGGGTGAACTGTGGCACAGGAGATTGGGCCACCTTCACCATGGAGCTTTGAAGATTCTGCAGCAGATTTCTACTGGGCTTCCTAAGGGCACCCTTGCGCAGTCAGATCAGTGCAAGGGGTGTACTTTAGGGAAGTATGTGAAAGCCACCTTTCACGAGAAGGATAGTCACGCCACGATGATCCTTGAGAGAGTTCACACAGACGTGTGTGGTCCTTTCTCAGTTGCTTCGACAGCAAAGCACAAGTATTATGTGATCTTTGTTGATTATTTCTCTCGAAAGTGCTGGATCTTCTTCATGCAGAAGAAGAGCGATACATTCGCGAAGTTCTATGAGTTTAAAGCACTGGTCGAGAAGGAGTCGGGGAAGAAGGTGATTGCTCTAAGGAGCGACAATGGTGGTGAATTCATCTCGACTGAATTCAAGGAGTTCTGCAGCGCAGAAGGGATTCGGAGAGAGCTCATCGCACCCCATAACCCATAGCAGAACGGGGTGGCTGAGCGAAAGAACAGAACGATCGTGGGTGCTGCACGGGCGATGTTGCATGATCAGGGCCTACCCCTTCACTTGTGGGCCGAGGCATGCAATACAGCAGTGTATGTGTAGAACCGTTGTCCTCACAAGGTTCTTGGCATGAGTACACCAGAGGAGGCTTATTCTGGCAAGAGGCCCGATATTTCCCATTTGCGGATTTTCGGATCTCCTGTCTACATGCATGTGACGAAGGATGCAAGAAGGAAGCTGGATCCAACTGCTGAAGTTGGAATATTTGTGGGGTACACCGATACGCCTCACAACTATCGGGTGTATGTGCCAGACAGTCGCAAGACTGTTGTGCGACGGGATATAAAATTTCAGGAGGAGAAAGCCATGCAGTGTTCGCTTGAGAGGGAGCTACACTTGCATGCAGATGAGGAGCTGTTATTTCCTAAGGAGGAGCTTCCGGATGTGGATCAGCCACAAGAGGAATTTCAGGAGGTGGAAGAAACCACCCATGCAGCGCCAACCATCAGAGGGCGCATGCGCACTACAGAAGCTGAGTGATTGGCTCGAGATGCAGAGAAGGTTGTAGGACCACCTACAGCACAGCGCAGACAGAGGCAGTCACCGGATCGGTACACTGGATACATGGCTCTTGTGAGTCAATGTGTCATGACGGAGCCATCCTCTTTTGAGGAAGCTGTGGAGGAACCCGCATGGGTGGATGCCATGATCGAAGAATATGATTCGATCGTCAGAAACAGTGCATGGGAGATTGTCCCAAGACCGGAGGGGAAATCAGTGGTGGGTTCGCGATGGATCTACAAAGTGAAGCAGGCGGCTGACGGGACTGTGGAGAAGTACAAGGCGAGATTTGTCGCCCGTGGCTTCTCACAGATCGAGGGGATTGACTATGAGGAGACTTTTGCACCTGTCGCAAGGTACTCTTCCATACGGACGATCCTCGCTCTCTCAGCGCAGATGGGGTGGCACATTCATCAGATGGATGTGAAGACTGCGTTCCTCAATGGAGTTATTGAGGAAGAGGTGTACATAGAGCAGCCTGAAGGTTTTGAGATCTTCAGCAGTGAGTCGCATGTGTGCCGACTCAAGAGAGCACCGTATGGGCTGAAGCAAGCACCTCGTGCTTGGTACACTCGGATAGACAGCTACTTCACCGGGCTTGGATTCTCCAAGAGTGAGGCGGATCCAAACCTGTACCAGATTGTGGTGGAGGGGAAGCTGTTGATCATCGTACTGTATGTAGATGATCTGATTTTGACTGGCGACGAGCCGTTGATACTTTCATGCAAGGAGGATCTTGCACGAGAGTTTGAGATGAAGGACCTGGGCATCCTTCATTATTTCCTGGGATTGGAGATTTGGCAGCGCAGTGGAGGACTATTTTTTTCTCAGGGCAAGTATGCCCGGGAGATTCTGGAGAGGTTCAACATGCAAGGCTGCAAGCCTGTTGACACTCCTCTTCCTGGTGGTTGGAGGAAGGAGGATGCTACTTCAGCGGAGGTAGTGGATGCCACTGTCTATCGACAGTTGGTGGGGTCGCTTATGTATCCGGTCAATACACGACCCGATATACGCCATGCAGTTAACCAGCTTTCGTAAGCTATGGTTAAGCCTACCAAGCTCTTTTGGAAGGTAGGCAAGCATGTATTGCGCTATATCGGAGGCACATCGGGATATGGTCTATGGTACAGATAGGAGGATGGAGCGAAGCTTTCTGGCTTCACTGATGCAGATTGGGCAGGGAGTCCAACGGACCGGAAGAGCACTTCTGGAGGAGTTTTCAGCATTGGGTCGACAGCAGTTTCCTGGTACAGCAGGAAGCAGAGATCCGTGGCACTCAGTTCAGTAGAGGCCGAGTACATGGCAGCTAGCTTGGCTGCATGTGAGGCTATTTGGATGAGGAAGATCCTCGCAGGATTGTTCAGGTTGCATTTGGAGCCTACAGTGATCTACTGTGATAACCAGAGTTGCATTAAACTCTCGGCCAATCCATTATTTCATGATAGGTCCAAACACATCGACATCAGGTACCATCATATCAGAGATTGTGTTCAGCAGAGAATCATGATGCTTTCATATGTTCCCACGGAGGATCAGGATGCCGACATCCTGACGAAGGCGCTCACGAGGAGCAAGTTCGAATTCCACAGAGGCAGGATAGGGGTTGCAGATAATCCATATCTTGCTGAGAGGGAGTGTTGAGAATGCAGCAAGATGATGGAGCTTAGTGAAATGAAGTCGCCTTCACTAAGTGGGCCCGCAGGCAAATTCTGGCGCAAAATCTATTTTTAGACTATGTCTATTTTTAGACATATGGAGCATGGTCCAAGGGTTGCAGTATGTTATTCTTGGAGTATTGGTCATGTTGGTAAAAATATATGGACCTCTATTTTTATACATTTAGGTCGAAGTCTATTTTTAGACTGCCTATCCTAAAAATAGGGAAGTCAAATATTATTTACCCTTAATAATATTTGGACTCTAAACTTCAGTTTACTCTCTTGGAGCACTTCAGTTCGAGCCTTGGAAGTGGATCATGCATCTGACAGAGGAATTACGCTATTCCTAGGGGTTTGGTGAGCTCATGCATGGTTGACTTCAGTTAGGACTTCAGTGGCAGAAGTTTGGTGGAGTTAATGGGACAACTAGTGGAGTTGTGTTCGGTTTAACTTAGTTGAACTAGTTGAGATTAGTTTAACTAGCTAATCAACTAGTAATGAGTGGAGTGAATTAAATATTATTTAATTCATTAATTAGTAACTCATTATTCAACTCAAGAACACATCATTTCACTACATTGCATGGACAGTTCAGTGGAGACCAGTGAAAGAGGTAGATGAAAGGGTGAGTACAGCTATCAGTTGTGACATCAGTTGTGCATGAGATTTGCACCACACTTGGAGGAAATTTCCAATGATGATTGCGCTGTCAAGCCAAGGAGATTCGAACCTTGGATCTCTCATTAGGCCAGCAGTGATTGCGCAATAGAGGCAGGCAATTAGTGGATGTGTTTTGAACCTGTGACTTGTTCAAAACCAAGCTAGTTTGTGTGTAACTTCATGAGACAGTACTGAGTACTTGTGAGGAGTATTGTACTGAGTTGTTACATGTTTTATCCATTATAATATACACATATAGCTGCGGGGTTTTCAGCTATAGGCTTTCCCCATACATACTGTGTTAATGTGTATGATGATTTGATGTGCTATCGCTTGTTTTATTTCCGCATGTGTGATGATCTATGTGTTGCATATGAATTCGAATTGATATGTGATCCGGATAATCTCGGATATCATTATCTCACAATTTCACACACATGTTCAAATAGTCTCTACACATGGCCATTTGATTTCTGGTAAAGGTATCCAAGTTGATCTAGCAAAGATTGAAATCATTCTGCATCTTCCTACACCCAAAAATCAAAGGGAAGTAAGAGGTTTTTTAGGACATGCTGGTTACTATAGAAGATTCATTGAAAAATATTCTAAGATAGATGCCCCTCTTTTCCAACTTCTAGCTAAGGATAGTGAATTTTCTTGCTCCATAGCTTGCCAACAGTCCTTTGAAACATTGAAGGAAAAGTTGGTACAGGCACCAGTTTTGAGAGGTCCTAACTAGTCCCTGCCTTTCCACATTTCCTCTGATGCTTCATATTTGGCTATTGGTGTAGCTTTAGGAAAAGAGGAGAATCATAAATCCTATGCTATTTATCATATTAGTAAGAATTTGTCTTCCGCTGAATTAAATTATACAGTTACAGAGAAAGAGTTTTTAGCTGTAATTTTTGTAATTAATAAGTTCAAGCGCTATATTACAAGATATGAAGTATTTGTACATACTGATCATTCCACGATTAAATACTTGATGAAAAAACAATTGACTGGTGGTAGAGTGACTAGGTGGTTTCTATTGTTGCAGGAATTTAATGTTACTATTGTTGATAGACCAGGAAAATATAATGTTGTAGCAGATTTTATTTCTAGATTAGATAATCCTGGTGAAGCAACTCCTATTAATAATGATTTTCCGGATGAACATATTTTTCTATGTCATCAGATTTTTCGTGTTTTGCTGACATTGCTAATTACTTGGTTACTAGGAAAACACCACCCCACTTGTCCGCTCGTGAAAAGAAGAATATTATTTAGAAAAGTGTTGCATGCTCCTGGATTCAAGGAGCTCTCTTTTACATTGGTTCGGATCTGATCATCCGTAGATGTGTAAGAGAGGAGGAAGTGTTTGACATATTTAAATCTGCTCATGATGAACCTTGTGGAGGCCACTTCGCTGATAAGCGGACTGCATATAAATTATTTTTTGCTGGTTACTTTTGGCCTTCATTGTTTAGGGATGCCAAACAATATGTTAGGCGATGTGATAGTTGTCAACGAATGGGCCAGCTTAATAAAACCAATGAAATGCCCTTATGCCCCCAAGTTATGATTGAGTCATTTGAAAAATAGGCTATTGATTTTATAGGGGCAATAAATCCAACATCATTAAGTAAAAAGCATATTTTTTTTTGTACAGATTTTGTTACGAAATGGGTAGAAGCTAAAGTTGTTTCCTTTGCTACAGAAATTTTTTTTTTTTATTTTATTTTTACTGAAATCTTTACTAGATTTGGTGTGCCGAAAGAAATTGTTTCTGACAATGGTCTGCAGTTTATTTCTAATATGGTACAGGGTGTGATGGAACAATACAAGATCCGGCACAGGAAATCCATGTCGTATCACTTGTAAGAAAATGGCCAGGTGGAATCCACAAACAAAGTGATCGAGTCCATTCTTACAAAGACAGTAAATATACATTGGAAATACTGGGCTGAAATATTACCAGAAGCTTTGTGGGCATAAAAAACCACTTGGAGAAATAGCATGGGACATACACCATATGAGATGGTATATGGAAAACAGGTTCTGTTACCAATTGAATTCGAGATCAAAGCTTTTAGAATTTTAGTTCAGTTAGGACTAGGTATCTCTAAGCCACAACAATAGTGTCTTCTCCAATTAAATGAGTTAGATGAATTTCGTAGGGATTTTTTTCAGCAAAACATACTAATTCAGCAGCAACGCAAAAGGTGGCATGACAAGTCTATTCAGAAAAGGCAATTCCAACTAGGTGATTGGGTGCTCCTTTATGATTCTAGATTTAAAATTTTTAAAGGGAAATTCCATACATGTTGGATGGGACCTTATGAAGTGATCTGAGTATTCGAGAATGGAGCAGTAGAAGTTAAAATTATTGATGGACAAAATTCAGTATTCCTAGTAAATGGACACAGATTAAAGAAATATTTGCAGCCACTTGCTAGGAAAAATTTTACACAACAAGTCCAACAGCAATTCAGGATGGTAGTGGTGAATGGTAATACCAAATGTTTGAAAACATGAATTCTTCTTCTTCTTAAAAAAATAAAATAATAATTAATAAAATGTAAAGAAAAAATATTTCCCTGTAATTATGAAAATTAGTTCGCTAACATGATTGCAGAAGGATCAACCTAAAAACCAGGATGCTGGGAGGAAGATCAAAAATTTCTAATAAATAGAGAATATTGCTTGATCTTTAGATATGCTAGCGACCACCAAGTAAAAGTAGGTTCAACAGAACCAACCTTTATACAATTGGGGTCATTCTCATGGATATTTTTATTCAAGTAACGCTTAATTCACGCTGCAGTTATTTTTCTTGCACCAATGCAGGCAGACCTTACAGAAAATTTTCTACCTTCCTTCATATTCCACTTTCGTAATACTCCCTCAGTTTTCATCTTCCATCCCAGAATGATTAACCTTCCCATATTATTCTGAATTTACCCTGTTAGTTTCATAGAAACCCCACTTTACCCTTGAATTTTTTTCCTATCCAACTTCTGTTTATCCCCTCTTCTGGTACTATTCTTGGAATCCCTGTAACAGAATTCCTTCCCATTCTAAAATTTCCCTTTTCCCACTTCTTTGTTCCCTCATGAATTCATTGCAGGATCTTGCGCACAAAGAGCAAAAGGATATGCTCTAAAGCATCAAGAAAGGGTGAAGCAAATTTCCAGTATAAGTTGAGGAATTCATGTTGGAACTCCAACCTATATTTTAATTAAATTCCCTGTTCTTTTTTTTCAAATATTATGCTTGCACTAGTGCAAGCATGTCATCTTATATAATAAGTGCAAGCAGAATGGTACCAACAGAATAACATAGTTTAAGCGGTGCAAGTAGACCGATGGAAGCATGCACTATGTCTGAAACATAGTACAGTTCATTCCCTTCATAACATACATCATAGGAAAGTGGTCATCATGAAAGTTTATAAGAAATCCTTTCACTTAGTCGACGAGTACTTGTGCTATCACATTAACTAGGAGAAAATTATTTAAAGTACAAGGTGTTTTTAAGTTAAGAATCATGATCATTTTTTAATAAATGCTAAAGTTCTTTTTTGAATTATGAAGGAGTGCATAAATTTTTAATCATTGCTTCGATATAATTTCCCCTTTCCACTATAATCCTAGATGTCCTTCACTCATAATGATTACCTCACCCAATCATTAAAACACCGCTGCAAGCACCAGTCTGACACGATCTCAAATATGTCGCACATCTGGGCCATTTTAGTGGAATGAATGGGTGATAAGATGGAAGGTATGGTGGACAGTTGGATCCCTATCTATAGGAATCAATTTTCCCAATGTTGCATGTAAATTCTTTAGTGTTGATAACTGTTAAGCAGCGATGCCACCTGTTCGAAGCAAACCTTCGTCTCTCAGTAGGGTAGAACAAAATTCTGGGTATCGCAATAGTCTTACAGTATTGTGAGACTCAAGATTTCTTCAATTCTTGCAAAATTTTGACGGGCACAACCATGAAGTGGCCCTATAGTTTGCTAGAAGTTTCAAAAATGGCCAAGTAAAAATTGGGCCTCTAAAATTCGAGGTTACGGAAGAGTTTATAGTAGCAGTGAAAGGCTTGGAAACTATTGGTGAGCAATGGTTTAAAAATTAGAAATTAGAAAGGAACCGATGACAGCCTTTCATCGTCAACAAGAATATGAAGGTAGATTGGAAGAAAGGAATTCCGCACAATTCCCTATTGAGACAGTGGTGGGACCTCCTTTTCATCCTACAGAAATTCGTAACCTGTGAGGGAAGGTACTCCCTCACTTTTGTGTACCATTTTAGGATGCTGTAACATTTCAAAGTTGGCCGACATTTCTGGTGGAGAATTGATTTCCCCCATTTTTTGATTAAGATCTTGGAAAGAATGGCCAAGGGTGTGTAGGACAGATGGGAAGACTAGGCCGATAAGAAGATATATCACCACGACCTGATAAATATTTTGGTCCAGAAACATTTAGTAGTTAAGGGCATGACCTAGTAGGCACTATTAAAAAAACTACATAAAAATACAGCTGCTAGAAAGGAGACAAAGGACCCCACTAGCATAAACAAGGGTCTGAGTAAGAATGTAAAGGGGAGTCCTTCTTGCACCAGTGCAAAAAGGAAATGACCTGAAAAATTAGTAGAAGAAAGGGCCCCATCTCCAAATAAGAATATAGCTAGTGAACATGTTGAAGAGACTCCTTCTACGACACCAGTACAAGAATAGACCCCTGAAGAAGACAACCTGTCAGTCCTTGCAGACGTAGAAAAATATGTAGAGGTTGAAGATGACACTTTGTTGGCCAATTTCATTAAAAAGGCCCAGAAAAAGAATGAAGAATCTAATGCAGGAAAAAAACCACAGTCCCCATAGGATGTTGAATCCCCTTCTGCACCAATGCAAAAAGAAGAAGAACCAGACGAAGAAGAAGAACTAGAAGAAAAAGAAGATCCAGAAGAAGAAGGAGAACCAAAAGAAGAAGAAGAATCAGAAAAAGAAGAAGAGGAAGAAGTGTTTGCTGAAACCATGAGGGATAATGAGGTACCTAATGAAGACACAACCCCTGTCGAGACAAAAGAAAAAGAAGATTTGGTAACTCCTACTACTCAGATAGTTGAACTAGAGCTTGAAGTGCAGAACTTATAACAACTCATAGCTAAAGCGCAGGAGGATAAAGAACAGAGTAAAGAAGAATTAACTGCAGAGATCCAGAAAAATAAAGGTTGAAGTTAGAGTTTGGAAGTACCGAGCAGCGCAATGTTTCAAGCGACTTAAAAGGGTGACGAAGAAAGTAAACAAAATAAAAAATAAGAAGTTTGAAACATTGCAGGCTGATGTCAGTATGTCAGAGCAGGATTGAGCTAGAATGCTTAAATTTTTGAAGGTTTTTTGCAAAGGTAAAGAGTTGTGTGAAGACACACAATAGCTTAGCGATGGGAGGATGTTAGCCCCCTAATTTTCTCTCTTTTTTCGATTTTCCCCTTCCTAATTCATAACCATTTACCATTGTTTTACCTCTTTTATGCACCCTCATCTTGCACCAGTCCAAGCATGGTGACATATTTCGTATAAAATCTATTTTTCATATTTTTAATTCAACTTAGCATTAATTAATTATTTATTACATGATTTTTTACTTTTAATCACTCTTTGTAACTTATCAATATCTCCAATGTTTATTTAGTAGTTAGAGTACGTACTGTGACTGTTGATCCTAGTGTAGGATCATATCCTACATTGTTGCCAGCACAACAAATCCTTGCACCAGATCTGAACCTCCTTGATCACTACCTCATTTTGAGCAGCTTCAGCCACGATAGCAAGTCGATCCAAAGGTAGCCGAGACGAAATCTGTGAAGGACGAAAGATGGAGATTGGCTATGGCTAGTTTTGCTAACTATCTAATTTTAAAGGCTGAAAAGCTAAATTCCGTGTTTGGTTATGTAATCGGTTGAATGATCTATTTTGGAATTTGGCCAAAGATCTATATAATGTAGAATATAAATAGGAATAGGAAGCTAAATTTTTTATAGTAGAAGAGAACAGAGACATAGCCAGAGAGTCAGTAACGCATTGCTATATTTTGTTATCACCCGAATCTGGGCTGGATGATGTATTAATGTATGTAATTGCCTCAATGAATTAATAAAACGAAGCTCTGCCTCATCTTTCAAAAATTTTGTTTATGTATTTGAGTTCATAAATTCATTAAGATACGAAGCAATGTTACTATTTAAAATGGAAACGCACTGGTTGGCTAGGGCCCAGCCAACCCAGCATGTTTACCCAATTTCTCCTTTTTCCTATAATTTGTGTTTACATTATTAAGTGTGATTTAATTTTAAGCACATGCATTCCTGTCTAAGTGAAAGTGGATCCATTGTGTGAAGTAGATAAATTTCCCTTTTCTGCACTATCCTTTCCTGCACTTGATTTCATATTGGTTTTCCTCTGCCTAGTCCCAACAGGAGCTATAACGCTGCACCAGTGCACTTTGTGTGATATCTCCTTTTCTGCAATTTTGTTTGATTGCTTTTCCTCACCTAGTCCAAGCAGGAGAAATAACCCTGCACCAATCCATGTTGGTGTGATATTTCCTTTTCTGCTATTCTGTTTGATTGGTTTTCCCCGCCTGCTCCAAGCAGGAGAGATGAACCTGTACCAGTGCACGTTGGTGTGATGCAGCAAGCCTTCTTAGTCTACTTCCTACAATCTTCTTTCATTCATTAAATTCTTATGAAAGGATAAATGTATATTGATTATTTATTTATTCCTACACTCTGTTAATATCAGAAACATTCACTTTTTATGTTCTTGCCACAGGATCTAAATTATTTGAACCTAGAAAAGTTCAAGCCCTTGCATGAAGTAAAATACCTTTAGTAAAGACACAATTTATACCTTCTGCATAGATCTTTCTACCCGCACTAGTGCAAGAAGACTGCGATAATGCAAGACAGATTAGCGTAAGAAGGAAATCTCTAAAGGAGCAGGTTTAAGGGCACATCAGATGAGACTGCTAAGTGTCTCTTCTAAAGGAAAACACACACTCATTAGTTAAACAATAATTATCTAGAGTGATTTCATTTTATCTTTAATTCCCTCTTGCAAATGCATTCTTTCTTGTGCCAGTCTAAGATTATTTTGATGGTTCAAGTTGCCTTTTTCTCTTTCTAATTTAATTCTGAAATATTTTCTTTAAAGAAAGTAGGGATTTATATTAGGAAGATTCATACCATCTTTGGCATTGCCTGTGCTTCATCTCTAAGTTTACGGATCCCCCGGGTTGACAAATTAAGTGTTAAGGAGTTTTCTTAAGTGTAATTCCTGCACCCCAACATGGATAACTGAAGAAAGGGATGAATGGAAGAAGGAAGAAGAAGTGTGGACACTCATTCAAATGTTGCAGTAAGATCCTAGTACATTTGATACATTTAGTTGGAAAAATAATTCTTCATGGCACAAATATCGCTTATATATTTTTAAGAATTCCCACTAAAACAAAACATTATTTTGGGATTGCACACTTCTCTTTTAGGAGGACACTAAATATTTTTAAAAACTTACCAGTGGTGAAGAAACATTTTTATTGGGATGGACTTAAATATGATATTCAAAATTTTGTGGTGGAATTTTTGGTTTGCCAGCAAAATAAAGTTGAGATATTTAAGTCCCTGGGTCTTATACAACCTTTATCCATTCCATGTCAACCTTGGGAGGAGATCTCAATGGATTTTATCACATGTTTACCTAATTATGAAGGAAAGAGTGTCATCATGGTGGTTTCTGATAAACTTACCAAGTATGCACTATTTTGTGCACTATCTCATCCATTTAAAGCAAGTACAGTTGCTACTACATTTATGGAAACAGTTTAAAAGCTACATGGAAACCTAAAGATTATTGTAAGCGACAGAGATCCCATTTTTACTCGAAATTTTTGGACGGAATTATTTTCTTGTTTGGGTTCTCAACTAGCTCATAGCTCATCTTAACATCCTCAATCCGCTGGTCAAACTGAGATAGTGAACAAATGTTTGGAAGGATATATTCATTGTTTTGTATCTGACAAACAAACACAATGGGTCAAGTGGTTACCTCTCGTTGAATGGTGGTATAACACTTCCTAGAAGCAAAAAATACCCCATTTATGGCACTTTATGGATATCATCCATCGTCCATCACATAATATTTAGGAGAAAATTCTAAGTTTCAAGCAGTGCAAGATCACATCAAGCATGAAAAACAATTTCTCAAACTCTTAAAGGATAACCTAAATATGGCACAAAATCAAATGAAACAGAAGGAAGATCAACATCGCAACAAAAGAAATTTTGATGTCGGAGACTGGGTATTTTTATGACTACAACCATACAAATAAATGTCCCCCAAGAAATATAAGAAGGATAATAATTTATCTCCAAAGTACTATGGTACTTAAAAGGTATTGAAAAATAGTGGTAATATGGCATACAAATTGGAGCTTCCTCCTTCGCAAGTGTTGATCACCGGTTGTCATTGATGTCAACCCAATTAGCACCAGGGGCTACCCTAATATTGGATGGGAATTTTGACCTACCAAATTACTATATTCTGGGTCAATAATGCTTTTGATGGTTTCTAATTTTTGAGATGTTTCCATTGATATATGGGATGCCATGTAATTGTTCACAGTTTGAGAGATATTCATGTTTGAAGTTTGTAACTCTAGTTAGTGGGCTAAAACCCCATGGGGTTGTGGCATGGGTCATTGAAAAGTCAATAATTAATAATTTTTAAGATCCTAAAATCCCTCCCACATTAACTTGTTGAAGCCCCTCTCAACCTAAGCATTTATATAAATTGTGATCCTCATATCCTCCTTATGTATGGATTTCGCTATCTAAAATGGGTCATCGTGGAATTTTTGATATAACGTTTTTTACATGAAGGCCCAAATGCTGAAATTTTTATGAGGTGAAGCCAAAATCTTAAGGAAGCTCCTGTAAAAAATTCATATCAAGGTGCTAAATATTTTTTGAGATATGATTTGTGGAAGTCAGTGTTTTTGTAGGCTCCTAAAATTCATCTCAAAGAAGTGACCTTGGGAAAATCATCATAACTCTCTCTTAGAGTATCGGATTGGAATTTTGTAAAAAGTGGTAGATATTTCATGTGCTGTAGTGTTTTTTTTATGAAATTCAGAGCATAATAAAGAAACATTGACATGTGGCATGTCGTACAAATTTGCTCTACTGAAACAGTCCATAATTAGGGCATTGTGAGAGATTGGGCATAACTCTCTCCTGAAGAATCATAATTGGTTCAGACCTGTGGCATTGGAAAGAAGACTCAGAGGAATAGTATAGGGCCAAAAATTACACATTGGGGATCTAAAACATAGATATACACCCGATTAAATATCGAGATCCTAAAAGCAAATAAAAAGCCAGATCATGTGTTGTCAAGGGCTGCAAAGGACCACACTTTCTAGGGTATAAAAGGAAAGAAAGGTGTAGCAGAGGGTAGCAGGACAAGAGAAACAATCAAGGTGCAGAAAAAAAGCAATAATTTCATCAGATGAAGTCTTCAAGTGAGCAGCATTGCATACAGTCACTGTAAAGGTATCATTGTACTAAGTCAATGTAAATACATTATTATAAAAATTGTACTAGTGTCTATATGCCAAGAGTTGAAAAGGAAGTGTCGAGAGGTCTAGAATCATCATTAGGTGGTTGTGTCATAGTTAGGGTCATGTTCTAGTGTGTCTTATTCTTCTACATCATTCTATATCATTGTAAAGTGGACCATTTTCCCTGGTATGGAAGTCCATTCTTCTTTTATTCTTTTATAGGGTGGTAGGGTGGTGCTAAGCTGGTGCATGAAGTTACCAATAGGTTCAATCTTGTAAAAAATTCAGTGTTGTAGGGTGGTGCTAGGGTGAGTTTTAGCTCATTGGGTGTTGGCATATCCATTCAGTTGACTGCTAAAGAATCTTGGGCGTTGGAGCATCCATCCAATGGGAGTTGGAGAAGAATGATTTTCTAGATTTTAGGAAGTTGGAGCTTTATTTTCAATTGGATTTGAATATTAAAGAATTATTAGAAAAGAATTATGTGTTTTTTTGTCCTGGAGTGGGTTTCCACCTTAAAAACTATGTGCATTTGTGGTCCTTTTGTTTACTTCTATCATTGTACAAACACTAATAATAATTGAAGATTAACTACTTATCTAATTGAAAGGAATACTAATTCACCCCCCCCTCTCAGTATTTCCGACAATTGGCATCAGCGCTTGGTTTCTTCAATAACTTTTTAATAGATGGAAGAAGGCATGGAGCATACCAAGAATGGTGTACCTCTGTTTAATGAAAATAATTATGCACTATGGAAAGGAAAAATGGAAGTCTATCTCTTGGCACAAGGTTACAATGTATGGGACACTATTCAAAATGGATTTACATCAACTGTGGATGAACAAGGTAAGAATAATTTGGTAAATGATGTAAAATCAAATAATAATATTATTAGTGGACTTGTTGAATCTTCTTATCATAAGGTGTTGGGTTGTAAAAATGCTAAAAATGTATGGGACAAGCTTGAGAATATATATGCAGGTGACTCAAATGTCAAAAAAGAAAAGCTTTAAATCTATAGAGAAAAATTAGAGCAACTCATAATGAAAGAAGATTGCAACATTGTTGCATACTTCCAATACGTTGATGACATAACCAATACTCTAGAAGGATTCAGAGAGCCAGTTGATGAGAAGAATATTATACGAAAGATTCTCATAACGTTACGAGGGAGATTCAACCCAAAGGTATCGGTCTTAGAATATAGTGAAAATATGAATAAACTCAGGAAAGAGGAATTACATGGAGTTCTCATAGCATATGAAATGAGACTTAATGAAGAATAGGGTACTTTTCATCTAGAAATTGCTTTTGTTGCATCTAAGAAAACCAATAAGGTCAAACAACCTTCAATTGGAAATACGTGCACCTGCAAGTGTGAAGAAAAGGGAGATAATGAAGAAGGTATTTCATATGAAGAATATTCTTACTTTACGAGAAAATTAAAAATTGGTAAGGGAAATTCAAAGGTAAAATTCCATTGATATGTTTCAGCTATGGTGAGGTTGGGCATTTCACATCAAAATGTCTGAACAAAAGTGATGGAAACTCAAAAGGAAAGAAAGGCTTTAATAAATTCAACAAGAAAGGATACAAAAGGAACTTTACCTCTAAAGAAGATAGCTCGTCATTTGATGAAGAAAATGATAGTGAAGAAGAAGCCAATGAGAGGTTATTATTTATGGCCAAGCACAATAAACAAGAGGTATCAAACAAAGAAGAAGAAGGGTTGACCATAGAAGAATTTCCCAAGGAAGCAATCAAGCTTACAAAAGAGCTCAAGGGTGATAAGATCCATTCCAATAATCTTGAAGAACAATTTCAAGGTCTCAAAATTGAAGTTGAATAATGCAAATGCATTGAAGAGTCACTTCAAAAGAAGTTGGAAGAAAGAAACCAAGAAAGTGAAGAATTAGAAGCCGATGTAGTCTCGCTACATAAGGAAGTGAAGAAGGGAAAAACTATCCAAAAATATTCCAATAGCTCAAGGGCATTGGAAGAACTCATCAACAATCAATGATCTTACAATGACAGAACTAGCCTCGGTTACAAAGAAGAAGAAGCTGGATCTTCTACAACAAAATACAATGAACCTATGAGATCTGACATGCATGTAGACTTCATTGGACAAGATTCAAGACTTCAATTGAGGAAAATTTAAAAAAAATGGGAACCATTTTCTTGCTTTTTAGGATTTTTATAGTTGATCTGTTGTATCTATGTAATTTAATATCTCAAAGGTCTTCCATTGCATCGTATGGTATCCCTATAAGTCTTCTTACTAGCCCCACAAGTTAGACCGATATTGGAGTCTTCAAGAAAGAGTTATGCCCAGTCTCCCATGATGACCTAATTATAGACTAGTTCAGTAGAGCGAACTTGTATGGAGTTCCAAGTGTTGCAGTTTCGATCTTTAGCACTAAAATTGCTACATAAAAGTATACAGTCCATTTAATTTCAACAAATTTTTACACAATTAATCTGATGCTAGAAACAAAAGTTATGATGATTTCCCCTAGGCCACCTATTTGAGACTGAATTTTAGAGCCTGCAAAAACCCTAACTTCCCCATATCATATCTCCAACAATATAGCAAAAAAAGATCTAAAATTTTTACGTGAAGTTCAAAAAGACTTTGTGTCCACATGGTTGAAAATTCAGCTTCTGAAACTTGGTAGAAAAACTTTTATTGCGAAAAATCCAAGGTGAACTGTTTGAAGAAGCGAAACCCCATAATCCAAAGTTTTGACACCAAATTTTATGCAACTAGCTCACAAAATAGTAGAAAATATAGATCAATAACTTAAAAATGAGTGGGGCTTCTACTACTAAAAATGAGGCTATAAATTTCCTCGGCTACTATGATGCCCCAATGAAACCCCTACCTTAGAAAAATTAGTAGGCACTGACCATTTCATGATGGCCACCATACTAGAAGGATGTATCTACAATTATCCTCCATCGATAACATACCCAAAATACACCAGATCCTATTGCACAACCTCACACTTCTTGAGATTTTCTAGTAGTTGGTGCTTCTTCAATGTTTTCAGCACATGTGCCAAATGTGAAATATGCTCCTGCCATGTATCACTATATACTAATATATCATCCAAATAAATGATAACATATGAATCTATAATGGTGCAATGCAACATACATTAATCTCATAAATGTAGTTGGTGCATTAGCTAGGGCAAATTCCATGACTAAACACTCATACGAACCTTTCTTGTTTTTTAAGGCGATCTTCCAGGTATATTCTTCTTTGAACTGAATGTGGTTATATCTAGACTTCAATTCCAACTTGGTGAAGTATTGTTCTTGATGCAGTTGATCCAAAAAAATATCTATCTTGGGCAGGGGGTATTTGTTCCTGAGTGAGATTTTGTTCAATTCCATATAATCTATACACATCTTCCAAGTCCCATCCTTCTTTGACATAATCATGATGGGTGACCCACATGTTCATGTACTCATTCGAATGAGACCTTCTTCTAGCAGTTGATGCAATTATTTCTTTACTTCACTTTATTCTATAAAATACTTCCTATACAACCCAATATTTGGAAATGGAGAGTCCGGGAATAGTTGGCTCTAATGCTCCACTTCTCTCTTAGGTGGTAACCCTCTAGGATCGTGAGACAAATCCTTGTATGCTTGTAATAACTCCTCCAATTATTTTTTTTCTTCTTCATACACCCCTCTAGGAATACCTTGCCTCTTATTGAATCCTCTATAAACTAAGTTTCTTTTAAAAAAAATAAATCATACTTCTTCTTGAAACTGATCAATTTCTTGGCTTGCTTGGCACTTACCAGTGAAATTTTCAACTTGCCTTTATGCACGTTGACGATGAATTATTTTCCATCGTTGATGAGTCAATATTGGTTAGCTCTCCTCATTAATATTGCATCACACATGTACATGTATGGACTCCCAAAGAATACTCTACATACATCAAGTTGAACCATATATAGATCTAATTCATCAATAAACTCAACACTCACAAAAATTCTAATTTTACAATGTTTTTTACCTTCAACCCTACATTTTTATTTAGTTGTCCTAATGGATATGGATTTGGATGATCATGAACTTCCAACCCCAACTTTTGGACTAGATCTACTACAATGATATTCCTCTATGATCTTGTGTCAAATAGAGCGTTAATATTTGTCTTCTTGACTTGTATCTTAATAGGGAAGAGTTTCATCATTCCTTTCTCCTCCATTCAGTAAAGGCTACTCAAATTCACCTCATTTTTCACTTATGTATAAACGATATTCTCATCCATGTACGGTATGCTTTCAACTTTTATTCTTGAATATGCGGACATGAGATTATTATTATTATTAAATTTCTTCTTGTTCTTTGGGTTTATCTCTAGAAGCAACTTCCAACATTTTTCCTCTGTATGGCCATCGATGTTGCAGCGGTTGTAGTGGTTACTAGGATATTTGCACCAGTATTGTGTGGTTGTCATATTTTTATATCTTACCCATTTTTGGTTCTTCTAACCCTCCTTAGAAGTATCATTTTTCTCCTACTGGTTCAATCCAATTGATTATGCTCTCTTCAGGCCTATGTTATCAAGGTACTATTTTACGATTTTTGGCCCCACAAATCTAGATCCCTACAATCTCCACAAAATACCCAAAGAAACTTGTCCTCATAAAAATAAATAAAATTTATCGTGATGAATAACTACACATAATGTAGGCCCATATTCACATCATACATATTTCCAGAGCATAACTCTTTCAAGTTTATTATAACTATAGACCACACAAACATATTGGAATTAAATAACAAGATAATTAATTTTAAATATAACTGGTATTTTTATATTATTAATAAACAGAGTTGTTTGTCTATGACTAGATACACATAATGCATGCCTAGATCATACATGTCCAAATAAGATGAGCCAAAATTTTACATGTGAAAATGTTACAACTCAATATGGTACTGTAGTTGAAAATGATACATATGATAATAAACATGAAAAGGGGCATTATAACAGTTTATCAACAATGATACATGATGGATGATATATGATAAATGCCCCAACATACTACCAACAAATAGTTCATCATCATGTATATCATAATCATCATCAATTTCATCATCATAATTGTTTGCCTCAATTCCCTCTCCATATGCCTCTTCATCATCATCTCGAATGTTTGAATGATATCCTTTAGCCACTTATATATGTCGCTGACCTAGTTGAATTAAAATCTCCCACAGTTTTCTTTGAAAATTTCCCCTAGATCATACTAATTGTAACTCTTTCTACTGACCTTGAATCTAACTATGGATTTCCCTTTTCCATGTGTGACCTTAATATTCTTTATATAGTATAATAAAACCTACAAAGGAAGATTTATCCATGGTTCCTTCTTTGTCCTATGAAGTTCTACTGACAACCCTGTGGAGATATGATAATATACCTCTTGCATGAAAATTTTTTCTGTTAGGTCCCTACATTACTAGTGTAGTCCCTTATTGTTGTTAGTGTAGCCCCCTTATTTTTATTTTGTACCTGTGTAACCCAAATATTTTTTATATTGTGCCCTTAAATTATTATTTTTAGGCCGGCTAGGATTATATTATGAACCCATGTACTCGTATATATAGGAGGTTTTTTCATTTGTATCATCCAATAATTTTTCATTTATATAATGAGAAGGAGGTTTTCCCCTCGAAGTGGCTTATTTCTAAGGCATTGATCTCTCTTTTATTCTATTTTTGGAGCTGGTTTCATAACATTTGGTATTAGATATTTGGATTCTAGGGTTTTACTACTCCAAAGAGGACATCGTGGAATTTTTACAATAAATTTTTTACTATAAAGGTTCAGAAGCTAAAATTGGTATCACGTGAAGAAAATATACTGAGGAACTTCATGTAAAAATTTTAGATCTTGGTTCACAATATTTTTGGAGATATGGTCTGTGGAAGTTAAGATTTTTTCAGGCTCCTAAATTTCATGTCAAAGAGGTAACCATGGGAAAATTGACATAACTCTCTCTCTCTCAACATTAGCTTGGAATTATGTGCTTTAGGGCCATAATCGTGTTGGGAAAATAACATCGAGAGGGAGGTGAATAAGACACATATTCAAAATTTTTACTTTTTCACTCTCTAAAACCCATACGCTTCTTTGATGAAGCCAACTAGCGTATATACGTGGAAATCCTTCATGCAACTCGCGTATACCCAGAGATCTAATTATACCATTAGTTCTTCACTTATATCATCCCATCATTCATTTATTAGATGTTCTATAAACAGTAAACATGTGCAGTAAGAACAAAATAAAGCATCACACATGAACACCAGGATTTTTAGGTGGAAACCCAAGTCGGGAGAAAACCACCGCTGCAGTTGCTCAGCCTTCAATATTTTATTATAGAGAAAACATCTTACAACATATGTGCCGGTGCAGACTCTACCAGCACGCAGGCACCCACCTGTGCTCGTTTACCAGCCTCTCCTGGAAGGGAGCTCCAACCCCCTGACTCGTTTACCAGCCTCTCCTGGAAGGGAGCTACGACCCCCTGATCTCGTTTACCAGCCTCTCCTGGAAGGGAGCTACAACCCCCCGATCTCGTTTACTAGCCTCACCTGGAAGGGAGCTACAACCCCCTGACTGAAGGCTACAACCTTCAGCACCACCTTGGACCATGTTTCATCAATTTTCACACTAGATCCAACAACTTCAATAGAACACAACTTGTAGGCCACATTTCATCATATTTTCATACTGGACCCTTTCCATACTTTTAAGCACAAACATACGTCACCAACAGATACATATCAACACAGATCAGATAGCAGAAACACAGCAGAATAGATCAGATATTTCATACCCCTTGCTTCAGCAAACCTTAGTTTGCATACGCGCTTTCCCTTCACTGATGTCGCGTATATACGCGCTTCCGTCCACACAAACCAGCGTATACCTCAGTGTATATTTCATTGCGCATACGCGCTTTATCTTCAGCGAAGCTGCGTATATACGCGCTTCCTCTGCGGCTAAGTAGCGTATAGATCTTCAATCATTACAGAGCAGCATACTTCATCAGATCAGATATTCAGTTCAGATCTACCCTTTTGCTTCAGACAGATGTTCGCCTAGATGTTCGCCTCATCACAGATCTAAGCCTACCATAGGCAGATCTAGCAGATAGAAGTGCATTTCAGATCTAGATCCCCTTCTTCATCATTTGGTGCATCATACCTTCAGATTTGTCTTCAAGTGTAACCCTTCCATTCAGATCTACTTCAGAGAGAAGTATTCATTCAAGCTCAGACATCTTGCACCCACACTCATGATTTGCACAATGAATTTCTTCTCCTTATATAGGTTTACCCTTTTCAATACCATGAGCCCATTTTTCAATACCATGAGCCCAAAACCACATTACATCCAATGGTATTCCTGGACGGGGTCAATTAGGTGGAACATTACCCAATACAATGGGTCAATACCATGGTGATTACCCCTGGTTTTGCACTTTTAGAGCGCTTTTGCCCATACGCGACTTAGAACGTTCTTTTCCGCGTGCATACACGACTTCCCTTAGACAGATCCGTGTATACCTAGAGACATACTCTTTTCATCAAGATTGAGCACATGCTGACTTCTTTTCTTCACTGCCTTCTGTACACACTGTAGATACATCATATTTAGCTCATCAAGAACATATTCTAGCAAGCACAACTTCATCAAGTGGATTGTCATCATCTTCATCAAGTGGGTTGCCTTTCAAGGACAACTCTTAGCATCATATCACATCAGATTTACATCATTCACCAAGTCCATCAAGTCAAGAATAACTTCATCAGGTGGATTGCCATCAAGGACAACACATGTCAACAGTCGCATGTCTTCATCTTCACTCAGTGGGTTGCCATCAAGGACAACAATTCTGCATCATATTTCCAACAATCTCCCCGTTTGGACTTGATGGCAACCACGATGGTGTTCGGTTACCACAACAGATAAGTACATTGACACCATGTCACTCTCCCAATTCTTTGACACCATTATCTGCATTCAAAACACCATGTCACTCTCTCCCCCTTTGACATCAAGGGCAAAGGGCGGATCAAATACCAACATACTCTCCCCCTTTTCTCCTCATGTGGAAGAAGCGTTCTGCAGATCTGATATATACTGAAGTGACCAAGCTCCCCCTGAGTTCAAAACATATTTTTCAATAAAGTACATGACTCTATGAACTTCCTATCACCAAAGACTCATACTTACATCAAATATCCAACCAAGTGGATTTACATATGAGACTCAAGTGCCCAACCAAGTGGGTTTACACATTTCAACTCAGCTACCCAACTAAGTGGGTTTTACAAAATTTGACTCTGCTACCCAACCAAGTGGGTTTACAAATTTGACAAGTTCTTACAGGACTGAATATTACAATTTTACATCATGGGTCTCAACAAGACCTTTTCAACAAATTACAAAAATGACCATTTAAGACCAACACTAGAAAGTCCTCAAGAAAGAGAACATATTTCAGAAACATCATAATGCCAACAATGCATTATACTCAACAACGCTAATGCTCTCCCCCTGAATCTGTACATCCAAGCATTCTTTCCATATGACTAAGGCTCCCCCTTAGTTTGTGCATCCTGAACACTTTCACCAACAACTCATCAAGGCATCTTTATCAAAACATTAGAAATAGAATTATGAGAACTGGAACACCACCAGAGATACCAAACAGTATCAGAAATACCAAACAACACTGCAGCTGTGCTGAAGAGAGCTGACTCCAACCAAAAATTGTCAGCAATCAGAGATACGCGGTTTTCCGTGCAGGAACTCGCGTATATATGCGACTGTGTTTCAGGAAACCCGCGTATCCAATGTCATCTTCTATATTTCAATCAGATCTGATCCTTTGTGAGAAAAAGACAGTGTTCAGCTTCTTTCTGAGATATTTTGAATGCTTCCTTGGACTACAGATAGATAGAATAGTGTAGTTGTGTCTTCAAGCGTCATCCAACGGTCGTAGCATAAGCCCATTAGGAACCAACCCTTCGGATTCTTTGTAGCATCAATACAATCTTTCCAAGAGAGATTATCATACCAGAGCAACATCTTCAAATAAGTGTCAAGCAATCATCCATGTGGTCCAATATCATCAAGATCTTCAAGAGTTAACATGAAGTAACATATGTAGGAAATAGATCTCAACCATAGTAACAAACTATGCATGAACTATTCTTATCTCTGAATCAAATGACTTCCAACTCATCTATGTGTGAGCATCAGGGATCAAAATCTCATCATAATGAACCATATACCAAGTCATCAACATTTAAGCATGAGTATCACAATAGCCAAGAATAATCAGTCATATTTCCAACAATGCAATCATTAGTATTCAACCTGCTGCTCCCCCTGAACCAGTGCTTCTCCTTAACTTGTGCAACTTGAATATTTTTATCAGCAAGCCATCAGCAACAATCTCTGCATGATCTGTCCTTATCTCTGAATTATAGGACTTCCATCTCAGCAACGAATATTCTTTATTCAACAAGCAAACAAGACTTATCCATAAAATTCATCATAAGACATCAAGTATCATATCATCATCATTTAGAACTGATAAGTTAAGCTGATACAGAGTCAAAACTATAGTTATTATCAGTCAGACTGATGCTCCCCCTGGACCTCTACTCCAGATCTTCAGCTATCAGATAAATTCTCTTATCATCAATGCATACGCGGCTGTGTCTGATGGAACTCGCGTGTATACACTACTTTGTTTCATCTAACCCGCGTATGGAAAGTGAAATATAGAAAATTTCACACCTTCATCTCCTCCTGCAATTTTACCTTCTGTTCCTGTCTTTTCTTCACACCAGATGCACTGTCAGAAATACATATAACCAGAATAATCAAATCAACCATGAGAGACATCATACATTGCTCCCCCTTGTGACGATACATTACTAAATTTGATAATGTATCCCACATCATTCCTGCAGTCAATCAGAGAAGTAAGCTTCAGAAGCGGATGACTGCAATAGGGTCAGAATTCCCTACGTTTCTGATCGGTCCTCCATCCTTTTCCAGATTTGTTTGAACTTTCTATTTGTGTGCTAAAAATTGTCCACTTTCTCAGATCTGTTCAACCTGCATTCCTTTTCTACATGTCCATACTTGTTACAAGAATAACATCTCATGTGTCCAGAGAAATAAGCATAAGAATCATAATGAGTATTTCTAATCATTCTCCTTTTGCAATCAACTGCTTTATGTCCATACATGTTACATGAGAAACAATATCCCCTGAAGAAACTAGAGTACCTTTCTGAGTAGAACCTGTTTGTTTGTGGCTGAAATGATCTGCTCCTGCAATTTGCTGCAACATGCCCATAATTATGACATTTAAAACATTCAACGTTCTTGAATGAATTCTTTTGAGAATTCATGATTGTTGGTTGATCTTTTATTTCTTTCAACACTTCAGGTGTTGCATTGACATCCTCTGAATTTTTTGCACTTCCTTGTGAGCTAGATTCACCTTTAACAGTTTCATGGAAACCAAGACCAAGTTTGATTGCAGGAGACCTTTGATTACTTAGAATATTGTCCAAAGTGTTATTACTATCTTGAAACCTCAAAAGTTTAACCTTTTCTTCTAATTTACCTTTGAGAATGTTTACCTCAACCTCCAAGGCTTGACATTGCTTTGTCATGCTTTCTTCTTTCCTTCTTCCATCTTCTACTTGATCCTTCAGATTTGGGATCTCTTCTTTCAACCAATTTTCGTTTTCTTCACATGTTTGTTCTAGCTCTTCATTCTTCTTATTTGATTTTTCCAGATCTTCTTTGAGAGATATGATTTCTGCTTCAAGGCCTTCCTTTTCAAATGATTGTAGAGGTTCCTCATTTTTCTTACTTGATGCTTCTAGATCTGCCTGCAGAGAGATGATTGGAGCTTCAAGTCCTTCATTCTTCTTGCTTGATTTTTCAAGATCTGCTTCTAGTTCTTTAATTCGATTGGATGCATAAGTATGAAACCTTTGATACTTGTCCATCTGTCCATTCAACATTTCCATTTGATCTTTCATTTGAGAGGTCATCTCTTTGTAAATAGAATCTTTCGTATCAATTTCCTTTTGTTGTTCTTCAACTTTGATCTTGATAGCTTCCACAACTTTACTATCTTCACTATTGTTTGCACAAAGAAGAGTATTACAAGTGGCCTTCTTCTTTTCCTTCTTTGCCATGAGTATTTGTACAGCTTCATCAGAAACTTCTGGATCCATACTGTCACTTTCACTATCATAATCTTTGCACATGCAATTAAGTAAGAGATAAGAACAACGATTAATACCTGGTTCATCTTCTTCAATTTTTGCTATACATGATTTCTGAGATATCTCCTTGTTTCGAGTAGGCTTCTTCTTTTGCTTCTTTACCATGAGCACTTTCAGATCATGGTCAGAATCTTCTTCATCTTCACTGGACACTTCATCATCATCTTCTTTTGCATAATAACTCTTTCTCTTTTCAAATTGTTTCCCTTTACCATGCTTTTCTCTATAAGGACATTTACAACATAGTGACCAACTTTTCCACACTCAAAACATTTGAAGGGAAGCTTACCTTTGAATCTTCCAGTACCTAGTTGGAGCTTTCTCACGAAATTTGCTTCTTCTTCATCGGATATATAGCTGGATTCTTTGACAACTTCCTTTTCCTTTCCTTTTGCAGATGCCTTAAAAGCAGCTTCTCTTATTTGAGAAGGACCTCCTTGTCTCATTTCAAAAGCAGTCAGAGTACCATGTAATTGAACAATTGTAAGCGTTTGCAGATCTTGCCTTTCTTCAATAGCTGAAACTTTAGAGTCAAATTTTGAAGTCAAGGATCTTAAGACCTTTTCCACCAGAGTAGTATCAGTTATGGTTTCACCCAAATTTCTCATTCGATTTACAATATCATCCAGACGAAGAAAGAAACTGGCAACACTTTCATCACTATGCATCTTCAAATTTTCATATTCAATTCTAAGGGTTTGGAGTTTTGCACTTTTTACCTTTGTATCTCCTTCATAGCTCAGAATGATTTTGTCCCATATTTCTTTTGCTGAATGTAGCTGCATCACTTTAGCAAATTCTGATTCGGACATGCTTCCTAATAAGACATTCACTGCTTTGGCATTGATTTCATACTTCTTCCTTTCAGCTGCATCAGTAGGAATACTTGCCGGGTATTGATAACCTTCTTCCACGATTGCCCATACATCTGCACCAAGACTTTGCAGATATGCTTTTGTACGTACCTTCCAGAATATCAGATTGCTTCCATTGAATATAGGTGGCTTTATAGACATTATTCCTTCTTGACTTCCCATTGTGACGGATCTCCTTTAAGCGATCAAGCTTCTCCACAAGGACCTGCTCTGATACCAATTGTTGGGAAAAATACTGAGAGGGGGGGGTGAATCAGTATTTACTGCATATTCAAAACTTTCACCTTTTCTTGCTTCTAAAATGCATACGCTACTTTCCTGAACCAGACTTGCGTATATACGCAGATACCCTTTACGAAACTCGCGTATACACAGATATCTATTTATGTCATTAATTCTTTACTTAAATCATTCCTTCATTTATTCATCAGATATTCAATAAGCAGTAAACATGTGCAGTAAGAACAGAATAAATCATCACACAAAGCATCACACATGAACACCAGGATTTTTGGGTGGAAACCCAAGTCGGGAGAAAACCACCGCTGCAGTTGCTCAGCCTTCAATATTTTATTATAGAGAAAACATCTTACAACATATGTGCTGGCGCAGACTTGACCAGCACGCAGGCACCCACCTGCGCTCGTTTACCAGCCTCTCCTGGAAGGGAGCTCCAACCCCTTGACTCGTTTACCAGCCTCTCCTGGAAGGGAGCTACGACCCCCCGATCTCGTTTACCAGCCTCACCTGGAAGGGAGCTACGACCCCCCGATCTCGTTTACCGGCCTCACCTGGAAGGGAGCTACAACCCCCTGACTGAAGGCTACAACCTTCAGCACCACCTTGGACCACGTTTCATCAATTTTCACACTGGATCCAAGCCTTCCTTTAGGACACCACTTAGGGCCACGTTTCAGCATATTTTCAGTGGACCATTGTCATAGCATAAGCTCAATCATACATTATTTAGTAAGACGAGCTCAACCTTCTGACAGATCTGAGATAAGCGTGCTCAAAGAAATAGATCGGACATTTCTTCCTGAGACTTGACAAACCCTGGTTTGTACCGCGCTTTCCTTTCTTCGGTGCCTTCTGTACACACTGCTCGATCCACACAAACTAGCGTATACCTCTGTATATATTTCATTGCGCATACGCGCTTTATATTCAGAGAAGCCGCGTATATACGCGCTTCCTCTGCGTCTAAGTAGCGTATAGATCTTCAATCATAATAGAGCATCATACTTCTTCAGATCAGACATTCAGTTCAGATTCAACCCTTAACTTCGGACAGATGTTCGCCTCATCACGAATCTAATCACTCCATAAACATATCTAGCAAATACAAGTACATTTCAGATCTAGAAATCCCGCTTCATCATTTCTTCATAGGTGCATCATAGATTCAGATCTATCATCAAACCTTTACCATTTCCATACAGATATACTTCACAGAGAAGTATTCATTCAAGCTCAGACATCTTGCTCCCACACTCATGATTTGCACAAAGAATTTCTTCTCCTTATATAGGTTTATCCTTTTTCAATACCACGGGCCCCTTTTTCAATACCATGAGTCAAAACAATACCATGAGCCTTCAATACCACGGGCCAAAACGATACCATGAGCCCTTCAATACTATGAGCCCAACAATACCATGAGCCAAAACAATACATTATGAGCGCTTTTGCCCATACGCGACTTGGAACGTTGTTTCCCGCGTGCATACGCGACTTCCCCTAGACATACCCTCGTATGCCTTGAGACATACTCTTTTTCACCATAGATTTAGCACATGCTGAATTCCTTTCTTCATTGCCTTCTGTACTCACTGTAGATATATCAGATTTACTTCATCAAGAACATATTCTATCAAGCATAACTTCAACAAGTAAGATGCCATCATCTTCATCAAGTGGGTTGTCATTCAAGAACAACATTCAGTATCATATTGCTAACTAACATCATTTCACATCAGATTCACATCGTTTACCAAGTCCATCAGGTCAAGACTATCTTCATCAGGTGGATTGCCATCAAGGACAACACATGTCAACAGTCACATGTCTTCATCTTCATTCAGTGGGTTGCCATCAAGGACAACACTCTGCATCATATTGCCAACACAACCTTTATGAGATATAACACTTACGAAATATGAAAAAAATTTCCAAGGAAGTTCATAGTGTTATAACACTCTATCTTTGTGCAGGACAACAACAAAGTCTCATAAATAAATCATTTTAGATAAAATAGTATAGTCAACCATACCTTTTAATGCGAAAACCAATGAGACCTACCAATCAACTAGTACATCTCTCATAGCCTGGCAACAGACTCAGAGAACTTCTTGTTCTTCTGCCTTTGCCTGAGCGTATTGAATCTTATTATTCGGTGGCATTGAATTGATGGCATCCTGAACCCTTGTAAAATCACCGAGACCTTTTTTCTTATCCACTGTAATGATACGTGCATTGCCAGACTTTGTAAGAAGCCCGATCTTTTTTCAAGCTCAACTGCTGAAGAAAATCCATAGAATTATTTTCCCAATTACTGCTACATATTGCATGACATTCAGATATATTCCAACCGTTAAAGTAAGCAATAGGTTGCGTTAACAAAAAAACTTGCAATGTTGTAATAAATAAATTGATAACTATAAATCATCTACGAATGGAGTTTTCCAGTGTTAATATTCCCATGAAACCAATATTTCCACGAATGAATGGATTATCAGGACTTTCATAATAAGGAGGTTATTCATCGATGCCTGCATTGAACTCCATCCCTGCAAATACCTTACCTTATCAGTCCACGATCGAGATCCATAGCCAGATGACGATCCCCGATTCATAGCTTTACTGTGTTTCCTCTCCCAAGAGATCTCCAATAAATAAAGAATACCCAGGTCGTTATGAAGAATTCGTTTTACCTTAAATCGAATCTTGATTCTAACTTTTCTTGGTAGAAATGGTAATATAATTTATACTCATAATTATAGCACTTTTACCGAAGATAGGTGTGTTACATACCAAAGAGATGTGGTAAAATTATTTCACTCTCACTCTCATTAATAAATAAAATATTTAGATGTAAAGTCCCATACTTTTATATTAAATTTAGAGACAAATAAAATAAAATACTTAATAAAAAACCACTTTTAAATATGAAGAAAATTCTTATACTTTTAAAACTATTTTAAAAAGAGACTTAAATATTCATATTCACCAATTTATTTCAATAATAATAATAATAATTTATGTTCATTATAGTAAAATATTCCAATATGTAAAAAGAAGTAATTAAAGAAACAAATATGATTAGGGAGAAAGGTAACTTATTCATTTTTTATTATAAAATTAATATATGAAATTTTAAAAATGTTAATAATAATAAAAAAGTTAATGTTAATGTGGTTCATAAATAAAGTATTTAAAGATGTAAGATTAAGTAATATTGGTCAGCATTAATATGTTATTAATAAAGAAAATATGTTAATGTGGATAATGAGTATATGAATAAAATATTTCTATACCTATATTAAGTAAAATATTTCAATTCCATAAAGTAGTTGGAAAAAAATAATTTTTTTATAGTTGAAAATAATTTAAGTGTTTTTCATATATATATATTTTTGGTCAATTTTGTTTGAAATTCAAGAAAGATTTGTTGGAAATACAACAAGTTTAGCCATGTAATAAATTGGAAACTTACACATCTTCTTTATCTCTATTTATAGAGAGAAACAATATATATCCATCTTAACCATGGATCTATCAAGCAAGAGGGATCAAATCTATCAAGGTGAAAGAATGTTTTCAAGTTTTTCAATCTAAAAGATGTTTATGCATAAAAAAATTTGATCCATTTGAGCTCTTGGTAGATCCAATCAAGATGGATCTACACTGCTTTATTTATAATTTGATTGGTGAATAAATTATAAATCTTACTGTAACATTATTTATATATAATTCCATGATGTATCACTTCTCTATTTCAATGAGACTTTTAAATTATTCACCAATCAAACTTTAAAAATATAAATTTTAATTTTAATTTTATTTTTTAAATTTAATTGGTGAATAAATTAAAATATTTATGGTAATCCTATCAAGATATAATGCAATTTGTATTGAAAATTACTTACCACTTTCCCATTTCAATTAGCTATTTAATATTTGTGTTAGGATTTATGAATATTTTGTTGTTAGTGTAATAATTAATATTATTAGTTGTTATAATTATTGGGTCTAGAAGTACTAAGAGAGATGTTGTCTAAAAAAGTTATATTAAAAAGTAAAATAATATTTACATTAAGAATTTTAAAAGTATTAATGGAAAAAAAAAATTCAATACATTCACTAAATATTAACAACAAAAAAAAATACTTTGATCTCACAAATAAAACAAGAGAAATACATTTTACTAACATTTCCATCTCCACACATCCTTTCTCGACACAACTTCATCTCCAAAACCACCCAAGCATAGCTTCCTGTGCATTGCCAAAGTGCATAGCTTCCTTTTGTGAATCCTCAATAAATACTTTCCTAGATTGTTGATAAATTGTCATAAAATTCAATTTATTCAAGATTCCTCAATAAATATTTTCCTAGATTGCTGATAAATTGTCATAGAATTCAATTTCTTCAAGATTCATTAATAAATATTTTCATAGATTGTTGATAAATATTTTCATAGATTGTTGATAGATTGTAATAGAATTCAATTTCTACAACATGGCGTTATTAGCTCATGGTGCATTGGGATTTTTGAGCAAACACCCTTAATTTGTATTCCTTTTGTTCTCGTTGGTTTTGTTTCTTTATAGGACTATTTTCTATGTGGTCTACTCTAAGATGAGGACCAACACACTAGTTGAAACCCACAACCTTGAGTTTTGCTTTCAAGGACTCGCTATGAAACTGAGCGAGAAGGTTATTCCCAGTTGGATTATGAGAACATTTCTATTGTTATTAAAGATATGAATTTGCAGTATAGGTCTCTTGTCCGTCCAAAATCTTTAATAATATTTTCAATAGCTTATGGTATGTCTTCTGCATGGTTGATTCCCCACCTCTTTGGGTTGTTAATCAGAGGTGGACTGTTTTGTTTATCTCTGACCCTTGTCTAAATTTTGGTGTATGTACATACTTGTGGGCGGTGTTGTTTTTCCTCACCATTGCTTTCAGTTCTCCTTTCGACGTGCATCTGCAACTGGGGTGGCATTGCATTTTCTGATTACTTTTTCCGGTGGCCGCCTTTTTTTGCCGATTCCTTAAAGCTACTATTACAGTGTGCTTTTCGGCTAGACCCACCTAACAGCGGCCACCTGCCCTATGACGACATGAATTTTTTTATGACGCACGCTGACCACCTGTTTACGTGCTCGTGACAGGGATCCTCCTTGTACATCTGTGATCTTTAGACAAGACATTCTCTCAACCATCTCTTTCAGCTACCTGCGAATCTATCTAACTTGCACTTTTCCCTATAGTCGTCACCCCATGTGGGCATTTTTCTACCAAGTAGTTTTTAGTGTGATTTTTTTAAAGATTTTATGGTTGTTTTTTCTGGTTTAATTTTTCTAAAATTTGGCAGAAATTCATTGAAAACATAAGTTTGATGAGTAACCAAACACAATGAAAGTGCCTTGAGTTTTTTAGGGCGCTGAATCAAATTTTTTAATGTATAAACATCTTTTAGAGTGAAAAACTTGAAAAATTCTTGCAACTTAATAGATTTGATCCCTCTTGCTTGATAGATCCATGGTTAAGATGGATATATATTGGTTCCCTCTATAAATAAAGAGAAAGAAGATGTGTAATTTTCCAATGTATTACATGGCTTAAACTTCTTGTATTTCCAACAAATCTTTCTTGGATTTCAAACAAAATTGACCAAAAATATATATATGAAAAACAATTAAATTATTTTCAACTATAAAAAAAATTATTTTTTTCCAAGTGCTTTATGGAATTGAAATATTTTACTTAATATGAATATAAAAATATTTTATTCATATAAACATTGTCCACATTAACATATTTTCTTTATTAATAATATATTTTTAAACGCTGGCCGATATTACTTAATCTTACATCTTAAAATACTTTATTTATGATCCACGTTAACCTTTTTATTATTACTAACATTGTTAATTTGAGGCTTCTGCAATTTGTGTTGTTGTTTGTAGAATCTTCCGGATTAATCGCATCCATTTTATATGTGATGCTATTATTAACATTTTTCAAATTCCACATATCAATTTTATATTAAAAAATGAATAAGTTACATTTCTCCCTAATCATATTTGTTTCTTTAATTACTTCTTTTTACATATTGAAATATTTTACTATAATGTACATAAATTATTATTATTATTATTATTGAAATAAATTAGTTAATATGAATATTTAAGTAATTTATTTAAGTCTCTTTTTAAAATATTTTTAGAAGTATTAGAATTTTCTTCGGGTTTAAAAGTGATTTTTTTTAAGTATTTTATTTTATTTGTTTCTAAATTTAATATAAAAGTATGGGACTTTACATCTAAATATTTTATTTATTAATGAGAGTGAGAGTGAAATAAGTTTACCACATCTCCGTGGTATTTTGGTTGTAATATCAACATTCTATTGAGTGTGGGATTATTCATCTTTTATAAATAAATAAAGAGAAAGAAGATGTGTAATTTTCCAATGTATTACATGGCTTAAACTTGTTGTATTTCCAACAAATCTTTTTTGGATTTCAAACAAAATTAACTAAAAAATATATATATGAAAAACATTTAAATTATTTTCAACTATAAAAAAATTATTTTTTTCCAACTCCTTTATGGAATTGAAATATTTTACTTAATATGGGTATAGAAATATTTTATTCATATAAGTGTTGTCCACATTAACATATTTTATTTATTAATAATATATTTTTAAATGCTGACCAATATTACTTAATCTTACATCTTAAAATACTTTATTTATGATCCACATTAACCTTTTTATTATTACTAACATTGTTAATTTGAGGCTTCTGCCATTTGTGTTGTTGTTTGTAGAATCTTCCGGATTAATGGCATCCATTTTATATGTGATGCGATTATTGACATTTTTAAAATTCCACATATCAATTTTATATTAAAAAATGAATAAGTTACATTTCTCCCTAATCATATTTGTTTCTTTAATTACTTCTTTTTACATATTGAAATATTTTACTATAATGTACATAAATTATTATTATTATTATTATTATTATTATTGAAATCAATTAGTTAATATGAATATTTAAGTAATTTATTTAAGTCTCTTTTTAAAATATTTTTAGAAGTATAAGAATTTTCTTCGGGTTTAAAAGTGATTTTTTTAAAGTATTTTATTTTATTTGTTTCTAAATTTAGTATAAAAGTATGGGACTTTACATCTAAATATTTTATTTATTAATGAGACTGAGAGTGAAATAAGTTTACCACTTCTCTGTGGTATTGGGTTGTAATATCAACATTCTATTGAGCGTGGGATTATTCATTTTTTATAAATAAATAAAGAGAAAGAAGATGTGTAATTTTCTAATGTATTACATGGCTTAAACTTGTTGTATTTCCAACAAATCTTTTTTGGATTTCAAACAAAATTGACTATATATATATATATATATATATATATGAAAAACATTTAAATTATTTTCAACTATAATTTTTTTTTTTTTTTTCCAACTCCTTTATGGAATTGAAATATTTTACTTAATATGGGTATAGAAATATTTTATTCATATAAGCATTGTCCACATTAACATATTTTCTTTATTAATAATATATTTTTAAACGGTGGCCAATATTACTTAATCTTACATCTTAAAATACTTTATTTATGATCCACATTAACCTTTTTATTATTATTAACATTGTTGATTTGAGGCTTCTGCGATTTGTGTTGTTGTTCGTAGAATCTTCCGGATTAATTGCATCCATTTTATATGTGATGCGATTATTAACATTTTTAAAATTCCACATATCAATTTTATATTAAAAAATGAATAAGTCACATTTCTCCCTAATCATATTTGTTTCTTTAATTACTTCTTTTTACATATTGAAATATTTTACTATAATGTACATAAATTATTATTATTATTATTATTGAAATAAATTAGTTAATATGAATATTTAAGTAATTTATTTAAGTCTCTTTTTAAAATATTTTTAAAAGTATAAGAATTTTCTTCGTGTTTAAAAGCCATTTTTTTTAAGTATTTTATTTTATTTGTTTCTAAATTTAATATAAAAGTATGAGACTAAATATTTTATTTATTAATGAGAGTGAGAGTGAAATAAGTTTACCACATCTCCTTGGTATTGGGTTGTAATATCAACATTCTATTCAGTGTGGGATTATTCATTTTTTATAAATAAATAAAGAGAAAGAAGATGTGTAATTTTCCAATGTATTACATGGCTTAAACTTGTTTTATTTCCAACAAATCTTTTTTGGATTTCAAACAAAATTGACTAAAAATATATATATATATGAAAAACATTTAAATTATTTTCAACTATAAAAAAATTATTTTTTTCCAACTCCTTTATGGAATTGAAATATTTTACTTAATATGGGTATAGAAATATTTTACTCATATAAGCGTTGTCCACATTAACATATTTTCTTTATTAATAATATATTTTTAAATGCTAACCAATATTACTTAATCTTACATCTTAAAATACTTTATTTATGATCCACATTAACCTTTTTATTATTACTAATATTGTTAATTTGAGGCTTCTGCGATTTGTGTTGTTGTTTGTAGAATCTTCCAGATTAATCGCATCCATTTTATATGTGATGAGATTATTAACATTTTTAAAATTCCACATATCAATTTTATATTAAAAAATGAATAAGTTACATTTCTCCCTAATCATATTTGTTTCTTTAATTACTTCTTTTTACATATTGAAATATTTTACTATAATGTAAATATATTATTATTATTATTGAAATAAATTAGTTAATATGAATATTTAAGTAATTTATTTAAGTCTCTTTTTAAAATATTTTTAGAAGTATAAGAATTTTCTTCGGGTTTAAAAGTGATTTTTTTAAAGTATTTTATTTTATTTGTTTCTAAATTTAATATAAAAGTATGGGACTTTACATCTAAATATTTTATTTATTAATGAGAGTGAGAGTGAAATAAGTTTACCACATCTCTATGGTATTGGGTTGTAATATCAACATTCTATTGAGCGTGGGATTATTCATTTTTTATAAATAAATAAAGAGAAAGAAGATGTGTAATTTTCCAAAGTATTACATGGCTTAAACTTGTTGTATTTCCAACAAATCTTTTTTGGATTTCAAACAAAATTGACTAAATATATATATATATATATATATATATATATATATATATATATATATATATATATATATATGAAAAACATTTAAATTATTTTCAACTATAAAAAAATTTATTTTTTTCCAACTCTTTTATGGAATTGAAATATTTTACTTAATATGGGTATAGAAATATTTTATTCATATAAGCATTGTCCACATTAACATATTTTCTTTATTAATAATATATTTTTAAACGCTGGCCAATATTACTTAATCTTATATCTTAAAATACTTTATTTATGATCCACATTAACCTTTTTATTATTATTAACATTGTTGATTTGAGGCTTCTGCGATTTGTGTTGTTGTGTGTAGAATCTTCCGGATTAATCGCATCCATTTTATATGTGATGCGATTATTAACATTTTTAAAATTCCACATATCAATTTTATATTAAAAAATGAATAAGTTACATTTCTCTCTAGTCATATTTGTTTCTTTAATTACTTCTTTTTACATATTGAAATATTTTACTATAATGTACATAAATTATTATTATTATTATTATTGAAATAAATTAGTTAATATGAATATTTAAGTAATTTATTTAAGTCTCTTTTTAAAATATTTTTAAAAGTATAAGAATTTTCTTTGTGTTTAAAAGCCATTTTTTTTAAGTATTTTATTTTATTTGTTTCTAAATTTAATATAAAAGTATGGAAATAAATATTTTATTTATTAATGAGAGTGAGAGTGAAATAAGTTTACCACATCTCCTTGGTATTGGGTTGTAATATCAACATTCTATTGAGCATGGGATTATTCATTTTTTATAAATAAATAAAGAGAAAGAAGATGTATAATTTTCCAATGTATTACATGGCTTAAACTTGTTGTATTTCCAACAAATCTTTTTTGGATTTCAAACAAAATTGACTAAAAATATATATATATATGAAAAACATTTAAATTATTTTCAACTATAAAAAAATTATTTTTTTCCAACTCCTTTATGGAACTGAAATATTTTACTTAATATGGGTATAGAAATATTTTATTCATATAAGTGTTGTCCACATTAACATATTTTCTTTATTAATAATATATTTTTAAATGCTGGCCAATATTACTTAATCTTACATCTTAAAATACTTTATTTATGATCCACATTAACCTTTTTATTATTATTAACATTGTTGATTTGAGGCTTCTGCTATTTGTGTTGTTGTTTGTAGAATCTTCTGGATTAATCGCATCCATTTTATATGTGATGTGATTATTAACATTTTTAAAATTCCACATATCAATTCTATATTAAAAAATGAATAAGTTACATTTCTCCCTAATCATATTTGTTTCCTTAATTACTTCTTTTTACATATTGAAATATTTTACTATAATGTACATAAATTATTATTATTATTATTATTATTATTGAAATAAATTAGTTAATATGAATATTTAAGTAATTTATTTAAGTCTCTTTTTAAAATATTTTTAAAGTAAAAGAATTTTCTTCGTATTTAAAAGTGATTTTTTAAAAGTATTTTATTTTATTTGTTTCTAAATTTAATATAAAAGTATGGGACTTTACATCTAATTATTTTATTTATTAACGAGAGTGAGAGTGAAATAAGTTTACCACATCTCCTTGGTATTGGGTTGTAATATCAACATTCTATTGAGCGTGGGATTATTCATTTTTTATAATGTTTTTAATTAATATTAACCAAAAATGTATATTATTTTTTTTTATTATAGAAAATATTGTTTTTTATTTAGAGATTTTTTTTTTAAAAGGACATTTTATCAACTTGAGGTTGAGCAGTAGAGAATTACACATCTCCGTATTATTTTAAAATTTTCAATGGCAAATAAATCAAAATTCTTATTTTTAAAATATGATTGATGTGTGTTTGTTATAGACATTGTATAGTTTAAAAGAGAAACTAATAATAATAAAAAAACAAAAGGTGTGCAACAAATTATTATCTTAAATATTTAATTCTTACTTTCAACTATAAATAAAGTATTTCAAATTTCATACTAAGCAACATAAATTTATATGGACTAGACGGATGCGTTGCTTCCCTAATCTAATTCATTTGTTAAATTTGTATGCTCTTTGCTGTAACCACCCTTATTTTTGGGATCGTCTCACGTCCTCTGACATTCTCAAAATAAAAAATCTCATCATTTTGGGGGACTTCAATGCTACCTTGTCCCCATTCGAATGTTGGGGTTCACACTGTCGAATGGATCCCTTAGTTGACCAAATTTTCCAACTTTTTTCCGAGCACCATCTTGTCGATGTATGCCCTTTCCCTCTGTCCCCCACTTGGAGTAACCACAAGACTCGAGATTATTACATTGGTAAACATATGGAACGCTTCCTTGTCCATGAGAACTTAGCTGGAATGATTGGTAATTTGAAATATTCAATTATTAGAACTACCCTCTCAAATCATCTTCCTATCATATTACAATGACGACTGGAAAAGGTTTGAAAATGGATACCCTTCAAATTAAATCGGGTGTGGTTGGAAGACACATATTTTAACACCCTGGCCGTGGATACATGGGTGGACAACCCCAACAGGGACCGATACTCGGACATGGATATATTTTCACAAAAAATCAATACATTAAAGAGTAGGACACACAGTTGGGAGAAAATGAAGAAAAAACGCTTGATATGGGAATTACAGAAGATTTCCTAGGAGATAGAAAATTTCGGTAAATATATTGAAAGGGGTTGTCCTACACAAAAGGATTACTCTCATCTGTGGGACCTCGATAAAGGAAAAAAAGAGATCCTCACGATATAGGAGATCACTTAGAAATTAAAGATTCGGGCCACCTGAATGAGGGAGGGAGATTAGAATACGAAATTTTTCCACAATTGTGTTAATCAAAGGAATAATAAAATACTCCACACAAGAGATACAAGAAGTAGTCATATATTTTGCATATCTTTACAAATGTAGAAAGAGGATCGAATTTTTGGATCATCCATGGGCACTTGAACATTACCAGTGCATGTTTGATGAAACATCTAATGCTACACTATTTAATCTTGTCTCTTGAGATACAATACACGAGGTTCTTAAATCCTTTGCAAAAGATAAATGTCCAGAGCCAGATGGATGGATGGTGGAGCTTTTTTTACCCTTTTTTGAGTTAATGGGTTCCAGTCTCTTGGAGGTGGTCGAAGAATCAAGAAGACTTGGGCGGATTTCAAGAAATATCAATTCCACTTTTCTTACCCTTATCCCCAAGTCTTCCTCTCCTTGTAATTTCAGAGATTTCAGGTCTATACCTATTTGTAACATTGTCTACGATTTGATTTCTAAGGTGATTTCTCTCTGTATCTCTGGTATCCTTTCTTCCCACATTTCTCGGGAATAATATGGTTTTCTTAGTGGGCACTTGATACATGATGCAATTTCCACTTCCCAAGAATGCATACATTCGATTCATATGCAAAAGATGGATGCATTGGTGATAAAGGTAGATTTACACAAAGCTTATGACAACATGGATTGGTCTTACATTCGACTAATTTTGTACAATAGTGGTTTTTTCTCATACAATGTCGAGTGGATCATGGCATGCATCACTTCGGTCTAGTATGCTATTATCATAAATGAATTCCCCTCAATTTTTTTCAAATTTGGTCATGTTCTATGACAAGGATGTTCACTCTCTCCTTTGATATTTATTCTCATTATGGATGGTCTTAGTCTAAACATCATAAATGCATAGTCAAGGGGCCTATTTGGAGGTTTAGATATCTCTCCTTAGGTGGACATCACACACTATTTATTTTTTGACGAAATTCTCATATTTGGTATGGTTTCTCGGGCATAATGGTCTGCCCTTCATTACATTTTTCTAATATATGGGGCTTCTTTAGGTTTGGATGTAAAAGGAGGCAAATCTTTTCTTCTTTTTGCTACAAGAGATAGGAGAGGCATGGAGATTATTGTTGGATTATTTGGAGTTAGTATGGCACCCCTCTCAGATGAGTTCACCTATCTCGCTTTCAGACTGAAACCTAACTGCTATCGAACCACTGATTAGGCATGGCTCCTGGAGAAATAAAAGAAATGTCTGAACACCTAGACATACAAATGGATTTCCCTAGGTGGTCGATACATCCTCATAGAGGAAGTTCTGCAACAAATTACAATATAATGTGCACATCTTTAAATGCCTTTATACATAAAAAAAATTGCATCAAATCCATTGTTATAAATGCTTTATGGTATGGGGTAAGCGGGAAACACAAATTGCACTTATTTAGGTGGGAATTACTAATTTCCAAAATATTTTGGTGAATATTGGATACCTATTTTTTTGCCCGAACTCTGCTAAGAAAATCACTCTGGATAGATATCATAGGTTCAGGCATCTGGAAAGACATTTTTCAATACAAATATTTAAATGGCCTTGAGCTGCAACATCTATACAGGACACAAAAACTGCCTACGTCAAGGGGATCTTAAATATGGAGGGGTTTCAACAGGATCATGAAATTTCTTATAAAGGGATTGACTTGCGAATTTGGTGATGGTCAGATGATAATGTTGGGTCTCGAAAATATACACATAGTCTCTCTGGAGTTGAAACTACATGAACAACTTCTATAGGTCCTTCATAATAAGGGATATTTTTTTCCTATGCCAGATCATTACAAAATGGAAACAATACTTCCCCACCTTAAAGAATGCTGACAAGATGGGTTTGAGTGGACATTTGGCTTTGGTATGGCAAGATTACAATGCCAAGCCTAGCATGGCTAGTCCCTGTTTTTCTAACCGAGCATATTATAGTGTATGAGTGGGAAGGATGCATAGACAAGCCATTGTGGTTGCAGATACATATAGAATTAACATCATCCAAAAAATAGAACTAAAGGATTTCTCCTGGTTTCGAATTTTTTGGAAGAAGCCCATCCCTATCAAAATATCACTTTTTACTTGGCTTGCTTGGATAAATAAGATACTCACATGGGGCAACCTCTTGAAGAGAGGCTACTAGGGAAAAAATCGATGTTCTTTTTGTTTGTCGGATAATGAAACTGGCATCCATATTTTTATTTCATTCCCTTCTATTAGGACAATATGGAATTATTACAAAACTCAGACTGGACTCCATAGAATTTAGATCAATTCATAATGATGTGGGATAAAGGTACTCCCAAATACCAAAAATTACCTTTTTACTTTTCCTGGGAGGTGTGGATGGCTAGGAATCATTTATTTTTTGATGGAACACCGATTATATACAACCTGATCTGCTGCAAAATCAACTCATGGTTTATCAAAACTACAAGCTTATTTTATTTGTTTCTAAATTTAATATAATAGTATGGGACTTTACATATAAATATTTTATTTATTAACGAGAGTGAGAATGAAATAAGTTTACCACATCTCCTTGGTATTGGATTGTAATATCAACATTCTATTGAGCGTGGGATTATTCATTTTTTATAATGTTTTTAATTAATATTAACCAAAAATGTATATTTTTTTTTTATTATTATAGCAAATATTGTTTTTTATTTAGAGATTTTTTTTTTTAAAGGACATTTTATCAACTTGAGGTTGAGCAGTAGAGAATTACACATTTCCGTATTATTTTAAAATTTTCAATAAAAAATAAATCAAAATTCTTATTTTTAAAATATGATTGATGTGTGTTTATTATAGACATTGTATAGTTTAAAAGAGAAACTAATAATAATAAAAAAACAAAAGGTGTATTTTACAGCAACAAATTATTATCTTAAATATTTAATTCTTACTTTCAACTATAAATAAAATATTTCAAATTTCATACTAAGCAACATAAATTTATATCAAACTTAAAGAGAGAAATAAAGTAATTAACTCGTAGAGTTTTTGAAAGTAAAATGCAACAATTATTTCTAAAACTTGGATGCAGTTTACTTCCAAAAAGAACTATTATGTGTCAAATACCTCAATGTAAAACTAATATCATATTTACACAAGTAAATAATGGCCAAAAAAAACATTATTATCTGATCTAACTTTTATTACAAAGTTTATCAAGCGAATCACATGAATCAAGGTTATCATGAAAATTACAAAAATGATTTCTATCATCCGATTTAATTTTTATTAGAAATTTTATCAAGCGAATCACATGAATCAAGGTTATCATGAAAATTATAAAAACGATTTCTATCGTCCGATTTAATTTTTATTAGAAATTTTATCAAGCTAATCACATGAATCAAGGTTATAATATTTTTATAAACGTGCTACATTTATTTCCCCCTCATCTATCAATGAGTTGTTATAGTTAATACATCATAATTTTTTAATTTAAACCTTCATATTCGCCTCCAAGTATGTATTGTTTAAGGAATAAGCTAATGGGTCGGGTATTCGCGCCCCCTAGTCGTCGGCAAGGAACATTTGGCGAGCATGGGTCTCATTCTTCCAATGTTAACGTTAACATTTATGTCTCCGATGTTAACATTCATATCCACTGCATCCTTAGACGGAGTAATTTGAAAATTGGAGCGTTGTCGTTGCCTAATTAATTTGCATACATGGGACGTCCCCAAATGGTACTGGCCCTGCAAACGCTTCAGAAAGAAACCCAACCCTGTTTGGTAACTCGACGTAGAAATTTCAAAACATATGCATAGCCCAAAAATGGTTAATTTGCATACACAAGCGTCACTCTTATTGTAAGAATAACTAATTTATCTTCGCAAATGGGCAAACCTTTTTGGTATCCTGTTTCCTCCCTCGACTGCAATGGTAAGAATAAGCATATGGATTTTTGTGCCCAAAAATGGTTAATTTGCATACACAAGCGTCACTCTTATTGTAAGAATAACTAATTTATCTTCGCAAATGGGCAAACCTTTTTGGTATCCTGTTTCCTCCCTCGACTGCAATGGTAAGAATAAGCATATGGATTTTTGTTTTATGTTTTTTTTTCTATGGTGTTGGTCAAAACCCAATTTTGATATGAGGTATCCTCCACATTACTAAAACACCATTTAACAGATTAGGACTCCTCGACATTACTAGAACTTAATTTTTTCAAATTATTAACTTGATTTATTCATATTATTTTATAAAAGAAATGTTGTTCTAGGTTGCACCAAAATTAGGATACCACCAAAAATAGGTGAGCACGGGTCAACTTTTTGGACAACCATTGAGGCAACTCGTTGGTGAACCATTGTGACAACTCATTAGTTAACTGTTGCAATAACTCATTGGGTCAGAAAATGGTAAAACAAGTCAAATGGGAAACAATCATTGCCCTTCTAGTGCAAAACCCTAAAGAAAACTCATCTTCTCTAGAACAGATTTAGATTGATCTCTTGTACAATGAAAACACATAGAGTTTTATCGGATTGCAAAAATCCCTTCAACTAGAATTGGAGACTTTATTAGAGGATAGGAAATGAACCTGGATGCTCCATGTTCTTTCACTCAGGTACAAAATAAACGTCTAGGCTTAAGGCCTACTGCTTCCTTTATATATGAAGTGTAAGTTTTTTAGAGATGCATTGTTTAGATGATGGTATTAATAGTGCTCCATCATTTTTCATGGATTCATATGTATTGACTTTTCAAACATTTTTATGCAGCTATGGTTGTTCATATGGCCCCGAGGACAGAAGAGGACAATATGAAATGAATTGAAGATACTCATTTGTGAAAAAGAGGGGTTGTCAATGCCATTTCATTGTAAAAATTATTGTTCAAATCCTTGAGATAACGATAATAACATATAACAAGTATGAGCATGTAGATAGCCAAGGATGTCCTTGTCATGGCCAACAGGATCCTTTGGGTCATGCTAGAGTGTTGCATCAACCAAAGTTATCAAGGGACATGGTTTCCTATGTAGAGAGTTGTTTCTTCTTGGAAGTGCCAGTTGACTCGGTTTGCAAAATGCATGTTAAAAAATATGTCAACATGCTCAAGGTAGGGATTTATTTTCATGTAGGAAATATTTTGTTAACATATGTAATCTTTTAATGAAAGGATAGTATCAGTTGCATAGGAAGGACGAAATGAGTGTGAACCTTTGGTATAGGAAACACCCAGATGATTTTTTATTTTATCAAAAGCCCAATGGTGGAGAGATCCCTTTTATAGTTGAAATTCAGATGAAGTGGATGTTGGAGACCATGCTAAAGTTATCGAATAGTAGCCTAATAGCCACAGATTCAACATTCAACATGAATAAGTATGGTTTGAGTGTATTAAGAATGAGTGATCTAGTACAATAATTTTATTAATAATGATTCGTAGTCATTGATGAGTTGAAATTGACTTCATATGTTTTTTGAATGTAATAGTATCAGTTGTACACACTCGTGGTGTTTGATGAGAAACAGAGTGGGGTTCCAATTGCATGGATGTTGGCATCACGTAATACATCACATGACATTTCACTATTGTTGGAGCACCTCATGCATAGGTGTCACCAAGTTGATCATAGTTGTAATTTTAATGACACATGGTGTTTCTCACCTAGAAACCTAGAGATTGCCGGTGAAGGAAAATAAGATCATCAAACCTTCTTCTGAAACCATGCTATTAAGCTTCAAGTATGACATTATTTGGGGTCGTGTGACAAGCTTACAGAAACAAGGTCTTGTGGAACGCTGGATATTTACGGGAATGCCAGTGAAAGATTTGCAGGGTTGGGTTAAGAAGACTTGATCTCCATTGGTTGACTACCCACCGAAGGTGAGCCTTCTTATGAATTCCTGGTTCAACGTGCATTTCCTTCACTCAGATGAGGTGGATAAGATACCGAGAACCACTTGGGTTTGAGGCAAAAGTTTCCTTCAACTCCACAAGTGGTACATTAGTTTTAATCCATCTCTGGATACTATGAGAAACGACTTGGTTTGGGTAAAATTACGTGGTTTACCTCTTGAGTTCTGGATGAAGCGGACCCTTACTGCTATTGGAAATGCGATGGGAAAATTCAGGTACCTGGATCTTGGTTGTATGTGGGCAAAGGATAAGAGGATTGCATGGTTACTGGTGGAGGTTAACTACCTGGTGGCCTCCTGGGGAACTTGGACCTGGAATGGGGCATGAATAATTTTTGGCAACATGTGGACTACTGGGGTTTACCTTTTAGGTGTCTCATTTGTCATTGCACGAGACACTTGATGAATCGATGCCCCTATGGATGCAAATATGTTCCATTGTCTGGTTGATCCCACTAGAATCATGGACCATCCGTGAAAGAAGCCCATGTGGATGGTTTTCTACACAATTATAAAGGTACTTCTACGTCGTCCCCTCACTATGTACACTTTGTTTCATCTTCTTCTCTGATGAATTCTTATCCTGATCCCCCTTTGTCTTGGGCCCATGATGACTCTTCGAGGCTTTCCACCCATAATGATCTGGAGAGAAACCAGATTTTAGATGCTCTGCACTCTCCTGTGGCTCCACACCCCTCTGATGTAAACCCCTCTGTATCCCCCTCCATTCCACTTTTATCTCCCAATATTGTCGCTCCTCCGGATTTTTTACTTGAGCATCCGCTAAAAAACTCTCGAATTTTGACTCACTCCCCATCTATGCACCTTCTTGAGCTAGCTTCTCCTCCTCCTAACCAATGCTATAAGGAACTTGTCCCCCTGATTCTCCCCACAACTCGATTGGCAGTGATTTCAAATTATTTCTACTAAACCCCATCATGGATTTGGAGGCCCTTACCATCCATAAAAGGTGCCAACCTCCTGTCTCTCTAACTATTAGTCCCTCATTGACCTTGAATATCACTTTCTAGAAGAAGGGTAAAAATGACAGTAGACAATTCTGTCGGTGACATTCCACTCAGTCTTTTCAAAGGGAGAACTCTGAGGGATTGACATATATTCCTATTATTGCACCTTTTGAATCTCGAGAACTTCGAGCATTCGAGCCTGCATTTTCCGCTCCATGACAAGTATCCTTTCTCTTAATATGCGTGGTCTGCCAGAGACCACTCCAAACTTTTGAATATGTGGCATATTTTCTCTTTTTCCTCACCCTTTATCGCTAGCTTTCAAGAAACCATGTCTTCCTTTGCTCGAGCTATCTCTTTTTTCCATTCCATTCGTCTAGATTGGCATATTGTTGGTGTTGATTCAAATGGATTATCCAGCAAAAAAATTGCTATGTGGGATCCATGTCATGTAAACTTTCGTTCTTATCATCTTTTTGCTGGTATTCTATGGACTAGCCGGATGCGTTGCTTCCCTAATCTAATTCATTTGTTAAATTTGTATGCTCTTTTCCGTAACCACCCTTATTTTTGGGATCGTCTCACGTCCTCTGACATTCTCAAAATAAAAAATCTCATCATTTTGGGGGACTTCAATGCTACCTTGTCCCCATTCGAATGTTGGGGTTCACACTGTCGAATGGATCCCTTAGTTGACCAAATTTTCCAACTTTTTTCCGAGCACCATCTTGTCGATGTATGTCCTTTCCCTCTGTCCCCCACTTGGAGTAACCACAAGACTCGGGATGATTACATTGGTAAACATATGGAACGCTTCCTTGTCCATGAGAACTTAGTTGGAATGATTGGCAATTTGAAATATTCAATTATTAGAACTACCCTCTCAAATCATCTTCCTATCATATTACAATGATGACTGGAAAAGGTTTGAAAATGGATACCCTTTAAATTAAATCGGGTGTGGTTGGAAGACACATATTTTAACACCCTGGTCATGGATACATGGGTGGACAACCCCAACAGGGACCGATACTCGGACATGGATATATTTTCACAAAAAATCAATATATTAAAGAGTAGGACACACAGTTGGGAGCAAATGAAGAAAAAATGCTTGATATGGGAATTACAGAAGATTTCCTAGGAGATAGAAAATTTCGGTAAATCTATTGAAAGGGGTTGTCCTACACAAAAGGATTACTCTCATCTGTGGGACCTCGATAAAGGAAAAAAAGAGATCCTCACGATATAGGAGATCACTTGGAAATTAAAGATTCGGGCCACCTGAATGAGGGAGGGAGATTAGAATACGAAAATTTTCCACAATTGTGTTAATCAAAGGAATAATCAAATACTCCACACAAGAGATACAAGAAGAAGTAGTCATATATTTTGCATATCTTTACAAATGTAGAACGAGGATCGAATTTTTGGATCAACCATGGGCACTTGAACATTACCAGTGCATGTTTGATGAAACATCCAATGCTACACTATTTAATCTTGTCTCTTGAGATAAAATACACGAGGTTCTTAAATCATTTGCAAAAGATAAATGTCCAGAGCCAGATGGATGGATGGTGGAGCTTTTTTTACCCTTTTTTGAGTTAATGGGTTCCAGTGTCTTGGAGGTGGTCGAAGAATCAAGAAGACTTGGGTGGATTTCAAGAAATATCAATTCCACCTTTCTTACCCTTATCCCCAAGTCTTCCTCTCCTTGTAATTTCAGAGATTTCAGGCCTATACCTCTTTGTAACATTGTCTACGAGTTGATTTCTAAGGTGATTTCTCTCTGTATCTCTGGTATCCTTTCTTCCCACATTTCTCGGTAATAATATGGTTTTCTTAGTGGGCACTTGATACATGATGCAATTTCCACTTCCCAAGAATGCATACATTCGATTCATATGCAAAAGATGGATGCATTGGTGATAAAGGTAGATTTACACAAAGCTTATGACAACATGGATTGGTCTTACATTCGACTAATTTTGTACAATAGTGGTTTTTTCTCATACAATGTCGAGTGGATCATGGCATGCATCACTTCAGTCTGGTATGCTATTATCATAAATGAATTCCCCTCAATTTTTTTCAAAGTTGGTCGTGTTCTATGACAATGATGTTCACTCTCTCCTTTGATATTTATTCTCATTATGGATGGTCTTAGTCTAAACATCATAAATGCATAGTCAAGGGGACTATTTGGAGGTTTAGATATCTCTCCTTAGGTGGACATCACACACTATTTATTTTTTGACGAAATTCTCATATTTGGTATGGTTTCTCGGGCATAATGGTCTGCCCTTCATTACATTTTTCTAATATATGGGGCTTCTTTAGGTTTGGATGTAAAAGGAGGCAAATCTTTTCTTCTTTTTGCTACAAGAGATAGGAGAGGCATGGAGATTATTGTTGGATTATTTGGAGTTATTATGGCACCCCTCTCAGATGAGTTCACCTATCTCGCTTTCAGACTGAAACCTAACTGCTATCGAACCACTGATTAGGCATGGCTCCTAGAGAAATAAAAGAAATGTCTGAACACCTAGACATACAAATGGATTTCCCTAGGTGGTCGATACATCCTCATATAGGAAGTTCTGCAACAAATTACAGTATAATGTGCACATCTTTAAAATGCCTTTGTACATAAAACAAATTGCATCAAATCCATTGTTACAAATGTTTTATGGTATGGGGTAAGCGGGAAACACAAATTGCACTTATTTAAGTGGGAATTACTAATTTCCAAAATATTTTGGCGAATATTGGATACCTATTTTTTTGCCCGAACTCTGCTAAGAAAATCACTCTGGATAGATATCATAGGTTCAGGCATCTGGAAAGACATTTTTCAATACAAATATTTAAATGGCCTTGAGCTGCAACATCTATACAGGACACAAAAACTGCCTACGTCAAGGGGATCTTAAATATGGAGGGGTTTCAACAGGATCATGAAATTTCTTATAAAGGGATTGACTTGCGAATTTGGTGATGGTCAGATGATAATGTTGGGTCTCGAAAATATACACATAGTCTCTCTGGAGCTGAAACTACATGAACAACTTCTATAGTTCCTTCATAATAAGGGATATTTTTTTCCTATGCCAGATCATTACAAAATGGAAACAAGACTGCCCCACCTTAAAGAATGCTGACGAGATGGGTTTGAGTGGACATTTGGCTTTGGTATGGCAAGATTACAATGCCAAGCCTAGCATGGCTAGTCCCTGTTTTTCTAACCGAGCATATTATAGTGTATGAGTGGGAAGGATGCATAGAAAAGCCATTGTGGTTGCAGATACATATAGAATTAACATCATCCAAAAAATAGAACTAAAGGATTTCTCTTGGTTTCGAATTTTTTGGAAGAAGCCTGTCCCTATCAAAATATCACTTTTTACTTGGCTTGCTTGGAGAAATAAGATACTCACCTGGGGCAACCTCTTGAAGAGAGGCTACCAGGGACAAAATCGATGTTCTTTTTGTTTGTCGGATAATGAAACTGGCATCCATATTTTTATTTCATTCCCTTCTATTAGGACAATATGGAATTATTACAAAACTCGGACTGGACTCCATAGAATTTATATCAATTCATAATGATGTGGGATAAAGGTACTCCCAAATACCAAAAATTACCTTTTTACTTTTTCTGGGAGGTGTGGATGGCTAGGAATCATTTATTTTTTGATGGAACACCGATTATATACAACCTGATCTACTGCAAAATCAAGTCATGGTTTATCAAAACTACAAGATTGATTGATAATGTAAAATATCTATCTCATCGACATCTTCCCCCTCAGATCACCTTTCCTGCAGGGTTTTTGATGGTGCAGAACAACATGGACATTGTGGATGCGATGCTTCGATCAGAGTAAACAATAGACAACATTAAAAATTGCATTGGAATGGTGGACCTGGTACCAAAAAAAAGGAAAAAATATTGCTCTATGGGGTTTGATATGGTTTACCAGCAATCTACAGTTAAAGAATTTACATATTTATTATGATTCACAAACAATCATTGATGGGATTAATGGTTTTATTTCTTTTGAGCCACCACATCCAGCAGGCTGGATAAAACACATAAAACTCCTCCTTGGCAATATGTAAAGAACAAAAATGCAACACATCTATCGGGAGGCTAACATGATGGCAGAATCTCTCTCAAAAATGGGCCTAAATGGTCAGTATGGGACCATTCAGTACCAGTACTTTGAAAACTGCCTATCGCAGGATGCAACCTCTATAAAACTCCCATGAATCGTCACCTACAATCATATGGATCTATCAAATATGTTCTTTTTAGAAATTTCTTTTTGTTTATATTTCTATGAACTAATACGGATCTTCCTACATATTTCTCCTCACATACTGAACATAAATAAGTTCTTGGGATGCACAATGATGAAATGTTGAAACAAGATGAAGATACAAGATTTATGTTTTATTTTCCTTTATATTTGTGCCTATGTTATAGGCAGTGTAGTGAAGATTGTAAATATAGTGTGAAATTAATATGTATTTTGTGCCTATCTCCGAGGCAGACACTTGTAGAATATATGGTCCATGATGTACTATGTACTGGTTTTGACTAATACAAAGCACAATGTTATTTTCGTCTGAAAAAAATTCCACTCGATCAACTTTCTATGCTACTTACTTTGTGTAGAATTCAAGTTAAACGACTTCCCCTGCTTTATAGGGGTCATTCCCCACCGAATCTTCACCCACAACCTTTAGATACATCGAATCTTCTACGACAATGAAATCTGGTAAGAGAACCCGTTACCAATGAGTCATACTTGCTAATTTTATTTTGCTATGAGTGTTAGTAAGAGGAAGTTCATTGTGCGCACTTTGTGCAGATGGCCTCAACACAACAAACTTCTGCACAATTTGTGGTGGTCCCTACAAATCATATATGCATAGGTTCATTATGTAGCTCCACACAATGAATTTTTGCACAATGAACATAATCTGATATGTGTCACAATATGTGTCATAGTGCATTTACTTTGTATATATTAGGTTCAATTTTTACAGGTTTTTGTCAAAATGTTAGCCATAAAATATTTAATTAGATGGTAAAACCACTTTTTAAATGTTGAAGTTTTATGACCAAGTTTTAAAATAATTTTAGACAAAATCCAATTCATAATACATTTAAGAATTACAATTGATGTTTTAGCCTCATTTTTTAAACATTTTTGTCAAAATCTTAGCCATAAAATATTTAATTCGAGGGTAAAAATGTTGAAGTTTTATGACTAAGGTTTAATAATTTTAAAGAAAGTCCAATTCATAATGCATTTAGGAACTATAATTTAGCCACAAGATATTTATGCCAATGGATTTAAAAAAATTCCCATCAAGCATGAAAAATCTGAATGAAATTTGAATAAATTCCAATTTGGTCTGAATTTAAAAATTAAAATTTGGTTGCATGAGAAAATTAGCCAAAAATATTTGAAAAGCTCTTCCATTGGAAATTCGGAATTCAAAATGTTTTACCAATTAAAATGTATTTAAAAATATTTAATTTTTTTTTCGAATTTCTATGTGTTTCGCTATTGTACACAATGGTTCATAAACATTGAAAATTTCAGCAAAGTTTTATAAAACATGACAATAATAAAGTATTAAATTTTGCGCAGCACAAGTAGTGTGCAGAGCTTTCCGCACAAGCTAAGCTCCATAGAAGCTATCGATGACGTTTATTAAACAAGGGATAAACGAATGAAAAATTACTTTGATCCCACTCAGACACGTACATAGGCTGGGGTTTGATAGATAAATATTGAGTCTTTGTCTAGCCTATGTAGTAGTCTCTGATTTCATATTACTTGATTTCTAAGAGAAGCGAGGATCATGGAGACGAAGACTATCATTTGCAAACTATGAGAGTTGATTTGATTTCTCAATCTAATTATGAAAGTGAAGGGTGCACATTATGGAATCTAGAGAGAAATCAATGCACGTTTTATACCTAACAACTGGATTATTATAGCTTATGCTTTGGATTTTTTTCCGGTTGAAACAACAAAAACCCAAATAAAAGGTGCTTTTCATTATTTCTCTGTATGATCGTGTAGTATCCCTTCACGATATTTCCTTAGATGGGTCAGACCTCCTTCTTCTTGCCCCAATGAGATATCCAAGTTGTGGATATATTTTAAGTAGATGGAGAAAATATTATACATGTCCCCTATCCTATCATCTTGAAACCGCTCTATATTCACCACCCTTTTGAGGGTCTCTTCTATAGCTCTTAATCTCTTCTCAATCACCTTCAATTGGAGTTGGTTCTCCATTTTCCTCCTGGTTATATCCTCAACCGCCTCTGCCTGCAACTTCCCCACTAAGGTTTTGACATGCCATGTAGTCTCCAATGTTTTGTGATACATCATCGTCCGTGTTTGGGACTTTCCGGTGTCTATAATCCAGTCAATTTCTTCTTCAATTTGGCCATCTGGGACAACCCTACGCAGATTCCTAACCTCATTCTCCTATATTTCCACGATTTCTTTCCATTTTTATGGGGCATGCTTGATAATTTATTTCAACCTCTCTTGATGAATCCTCCATCATCATCCTCTTAATAGTCATTGAACCGTAAGAATTTGTGTGAGGCGTACCCATCGACCTACCCCCAACATTACGTCACTTATCCATTACAGTCTCAGGACCCTTAATTTTCAAAATAAAATAATCCCACTGACCGTAACACCACCTTGTAGCCTTCGACATTATCTCTATAAATTCTATGCACCTTCCAGTCTCTTCATATAATGAAAACATCCAAAACAAATCATACTGCCTCATCCTTTGAGCACCTTACTTATATATTTTCTGAAACACCAGAATGCCAATGATGTTATAGTACAAACATGCAAGTCTGGGGGAATCTCCCTTCTCATTCATACTTTCAATTGGTCTTTGCAAAATCATTATTACCATGGTCTTGTTCCAGTACAGATCCCCTCTGGGCTTCTTACTTTTCCACTCCTCACGCCACCCTTTCAAAATAATGCAACATTCCAACGAACAATTGTTTGAATCCAAATTCCTCTCCCTCCCATCATCGGTTGTCACTTCCTTCATATGTTTTAAACACTTACCCCTTCGCTCTTCCCTAAGAGTTTCTACCTATCTTACCATAATAAAAATTATTCATTCATATCGCCAGGTGGGTATCTACCCTGATCTGGACCCACCCCTTTTCTGTCTCCCCCCCTTCTTGACGTGGAGTAATATCACTCTGCCAGTGTTTTACAATATGCCTTTAGATGACCCTCCAACATGTCCTCCCATGCCCCCTCGGTAAGAGATCTAGAACTCCCCACCCTTGTATTTTCCACCCTTTCTGCTAACGTGTTAGCCAAGCAAAGAACCAAGGTGAACTTCATGGTTTGTATCCCCTCTATGTGTCTTTGTATCCGTTGGATTCACTGAGTGAGGCTCCAATTATTCATGAATTTTCTCCGTTGTGCACCACATTGTAACCGACACACTTCTTGAATAACTAATTCAAAATCCCCTTTGACTATCACATTCATCATTCCTTCCTGGCGCAACATTTCCAACCCATGCTCTAGGGCCTGGAATTCTTCAGCATTGTTCAAATCCTGCCCCATATTTATTAAGTATAGCGTTCTAATTTTACCTATCGAGTACCTAATGATCCCTCCATCCCCTGCCTTGCCTAGGTTCCATTTATACACCTTGTTAAAATTTTGTTTGAGGAAACCTTCCAGGGGAACCATCCACACTGCAAAACCCAATTGTGTGTGGCACTCTCTATGTATGTGGTTTAGAATTCTCAAGTAATGCATGTCAAAAAAATTTAGAATTATCACTTCCTTTGGGGAGGGTTTTTCCTCTGAGGTTTGAATTCCTCTTCTAATAACTATCTCCTTGAGTTGATGATGAATTTCCTCCATTAGGTTTGCAACTGGGAGCTTCTTGTCACAAAATATGTGGCGATTGCGTTCCTTCTAGACTGACTAGAGGATCAATCCTAAAATTAAATTTTAGGTCATATTCACCACTTCCTTTTTAGTATACGACAACCACCATTTTTTATGGTTTCTTGTATACTTTCCTTGCTTCTATCAGTTTGCCTAAAGATGAGGGTCAGCCACTACCATAGGGATTCAATATAGATGTAGGTGTTCAAAAGGTGATTAAGGCTTTATTCTGCATTCTCATAGAGGCGACACCAAGATGCACTAGTAATTCCTCGCTTTACTAAATTTTCATAGGTTAGAACCTTCTTGTGCAAAATAAACCACATAAAAATTTTAATTTTCGGCTAGTGTGGGGCTAACTTGAATTTTGTCCACGATGGGTCACTAAATTCGTTATGTCCTGCTCTGAGGTATACCTTGGATTCTGTTAGGTCCCCGTAGTTTTTGCAGATTGGCAATGACCAAAAAGGCAAGGGTAACATCAAACCAATCTTTGGAGTCCTAGTACCTAGCCTTCCTGGACTCAGAGAGGGCTCTCTTTATGCTTATGTAAAGGATTTAACTTGTTTGATTTTGGAGTTTGATTTTAGGCTAGTGATAGGGATTAGGGTTTTCTTGTTTGTTTGTTTGGTTGGATAAGTTGTTAAGAATAATAAGTAGAGTAAGAGAGGATCAATCCATTGGGATATGGAGTCTGCAAAGGTCTTGAAGAGCGCAAAAATAGTTCAAGGGTGTTTCATAGGGCAAGTAAACATGGTCAAATGGATCTAAGTAGGTTTTGAGTGAGTGAAATGAACATGGATGTGTGAATATAGTAGTTTAAGGGGCAATCAAGGATCCTTTAACAAACTAATGACAAGGAAAAGCTTTCAGCATGATTAGCATAGTAAAAAATTGAAGTGCAATGAAGGATTCTTCAACCAAACAATACTAAGCAGACCTTATAGCAACAGATGAGTAAACTTAGAGAGAAGTTAAGGATTCTCTGAAACTTACTTGCAAACAAATATATTTTTTACATAACATCTCAGTAAAACTAAATATCACTTAAGAATTCCTTAGTTAAACTTCAAGGAAGAAAACATAAAGATCAAAGGATGAAGACAAAGTAGGGTGCCAAAAAGACATATCCTACTCTAATATTTCTATCCCATGATAAAAGAAACATAATGAGAATTGAAGAAAACATGTACAAAGGTGGAATACATCACCATTCAACAAAGCTTTATGAATCCTAAGAATGAGCTCAATCCACAGCTGCTCAGTCCAAAGCCATCACAAGACACCAAAGCCAATTTCACAAATAAACTCAGAGTATGTATCATATTATGCTCAACAACCAACCAACAATTACAATGAGGCCTCAATGCTCTATTTAACCAGGAAATGAGGAGGTGGAAACCCTAAGAGGCTTCTAGAAACCATAAATACACCATAAATGTCATTTATGTCCAAAGAGACCATGCAAGGCCCAAGGAACATAATAACTATTGCAATAAATGAAAGATAACCTAAACATAACTCCTTAATCAAAGCTGGAGTGATTTGCCCAAAAAATATCGAAAATATCCTTCATTGTGTTTTGTTGACTTTTTTGCAAGGGGGCGGCTTCATAGGTTTGAAGGCATAACGCGTGCACAGGAAAACTGGGTCCCCTTGCAGCCAAGTTTTGATGGACTTCCCAATGTCGGAATTGGCTCCATGATGGTTCGTTGGAAATCCTGTTGAGTCTAATTTATAGAACTACCTTTGGTTTTCTAATTGGGCTTCAATAAACTGTTCAAAAAGTAAATCTCCCAAGGCTGTTCTAGGCGTAGTGCCAGCGTTGAAAACATGGCAGAAAGGTGAAAATTGGCATGTTTTTGTGCCTTTTGAGGGACCAAAACTGCTCCAAATTCTATGAAATTTGGTGTGCATGATGTCCTTAGGCCGATGAATCCAAAAATGTAAAATTTACCTCAATTGGATTCCTGTAGGAAAAGTGTAGTGCTAAGGGTGTTGCGCTTTCAGCCCTCAATATTAGTCAATAAACCAAAAATTTCAAAAACTTGCCAAAATTTGGATTTGTGCTGCTCATTGTGTTTAGGATGCTAGTAGGGGATGGATCAGCCATTTTTTTTAAGGTTTTCTTTGTTCTTTGGCCTCCTTGGTTTTATCATATTTTTCATAGGCCTGTTTGTTTAGCAGCCTTACTGCTTTCTTCATGGCCTTTTTTCACTTTGCCAAGATTATCATTGTCATTAGCCCTACTACTGATATCCTTCTTTGTTTGATTTCTTCCCTTTTTTCCTCCTCCTTGGCATCTGCCTCCTTATTGCCTTCCTCTTCATTACTTGATTTATCATTGTTTGAATTCTCATTTCCTTCACCCTTATTGACATTTTATTGTTCATTGACACCTTCCTTATTGTTTGATGCATTAGTGCCATGAGGTGCTGGTGAGGGTTTTGTGTAAAAGCAGATGAAAGAGGGTTATTTCTGCACCTTTGTGCTCATGATTTTTAGCATTTGAGACTCAATATTACTGCCACTATCTTCCTCTATTTTACATTTAAAAAAATTTCTTTACCTCACCTTGCACCTTAACAATGCTTGAAGGACCTTTGGAGGCAGCTTGGAGGTGTCTCTGAGGTCATTTGAGTGTTTGCAGGTGCAAGAGGCATTCCAGGCCGAAAGCGCAACACCTGCATGCGTGTCGGGCTTGTCGGGCTATGAATGCACAACGCCTGCATGCCTCTCGGGCCTGTCGGGTTGTGAACGCGCAGCGCCTGCACGCCTCTGTCGGACTTTCCTGCCGAAAGCGTAACGTCTGCACGCCTCTACATGGGCCTGTCAGGCTTCCTAGGCGAACGCGCAGTGCCTGCCCATGGGTAAGTCAGGTCAGGAAAAGGTGCAGCACCTGCCTGCGGGTGAGTCAGGCTGAGAAAAGGCACAACGCCTGCCCAGGGGTGAGTCGGGTCAGGCAAAGGCGTAGCATTTATTGCAAAGGGCATTTGGAGGCCTTCTCGGTGTCCACATTGGGCCTATGATAGCTCTTTGGAAATATTATCCTGTCTACTTTCCAAATCTACATTTTTTTTTTTCTGATTGGAGTTGATTTTATCTGTCAAAAGTTGATTCTCCCAAGACTGGTCAAAAAGTGCTGAATGTTGGTGCAGAAATGCAGAGTGCTAGTGCAGACAACTTTTGGAGGCCTTCCCTAACTCCAAATTTAGCTCATGATAGCTCATTGGAAATATATTCCAGTATATTTATCATTTGACCCATCAAGAAAGTCATTTGTACACTCTAGATATGAGAAAACCTGATTTTCCCAAGGGCACTCCAAAAGTGCAACAATTCTCCCGTGACACCTGTATTTTTGACATTGCTCTAAAACCATGACACCTGTGCAAAATATGAAGGATGTTTTTCTTCTTGGACCTATTATGGACAAAAAACTCTCTTAATTTTGTTAAATTCATCTCTTTTTGGTCAGAAACATAATTTTAAGCGAAATTGACCTTATGAGTGACAAATGGCTTGACTCTTGGAATGAATTCTTGGAAAATGATGGAGGCATGATGTTTATGAGTTGGTATGGATTTATGCTTGTTGATATGACCTATCATATGGATCCTCTACTCCTATGCATGTTTTCCACAACAAACCCTAGCTTATTTGGAAGAGGAAATTAGGGTTTGGTGTAGGAAAAATAGGGGATTTAGGACTACCTTGTAGAGGGAGGGGAATGAAGGGGTTAAGGGTTGTCTAAATTCTTGGGGAAATTTTGGGGGATAGGGAAAGATGTTAGAGAGTAGGGGAAAGTGGAATTTCAAGGATTGAGTGAGGGGAAGGGGTCCAAAAGGGAAAAACACAGGCCTAGTCTCGAAAATTGTCAAATTGTAGCAATAGGCTAGGTTTTGTAGAAAAAATATGAGTTTGAGGGATATGAGTGATGGGAAGTGTTTAGGAAGGTATATTAAGGATAGGGAAAAATGAGGTTATGAAGTTATAAGCATGAAAGGAGGCTAACAAAGGTAGGTAAAAGCACATAAGAAGTCTTTTTAGGAGCAGCAAGGTGACCATGGAATGGAAAGCTAGTGGAATAGTGAAAAATTTTCTATAAGGATAATGAAGGCAGTGAGATTTCTAAAACTCACAATATTCATGGAATTTTGTTTTTAGAAATATAGAACCAATATTTAGTCATCTATAGATAGTAAAAATTACTAATGACTAACAGATTCCTTAAGGTTGAAATATCCCCCCTATTTTTGTCCCCATTGAAGTTGATCTTGGTCGTTGTTCACCAAGATTCTTCTTTTGTTTAGTTTCTCTGTGATATCCTGCATTGTTGAGTCACTCAGGTCTATCTGTTGCAATATGTTTAGGTTCCATCGTCTCCATTTGTTATTCTCTAGTCCTTGTGCCCAAAATTGGTGGACTTCCTTGTAGCACTATCTCTCCATGGTTAATTGTAGGTGTCACCATTCCTGTCTATATAATTTCGGTTGTTGTTTCCATGCATCCTCCTAGAATAGAGATTCATTTCCATGTATTATTTCCCAAAATAAATTTTGTTGTATGATGTCTCTATTATTCCAAGCCAATTTCCATAAAGTTGTCCCCTGGATTTAACCCAAGAGCCTAACCAGGTATTTTTCTTGGAAATTAGGGGCATATTTTTCTTTCCACAATTTTTCCCATGAGTCTCCCCTCTTTTAAACAATTTACACCACAATTTGTCTCCATTTGATCTGTTTTTTATCTCTGGGTCTTGGAGCCCTGGACCTCTTGAATTTTTTGATTTACAGACCATGTTCCAAACCACCAGTGCCCATTTTTGTTTTTCCTCTGCCCCTCACCATAAGAAGTTTCTCTGGACCTTCCTGATTTTTTGGAGCACTCCCTTAGGTGCATATAGGATGGATAACATGTAACTTGGGATAGCCTTAATCACCTCCTTTACTAGGACTATCCGACCCGACAAGATCAGAGCTCTCAGCGTCCATCGTTTAACCTTGTCTTTCAGGTTAGAGATTACTTTCTCCCAATTGGATTTATTCAAAGCTTACACTATTAGTGGTACCCCTACGTACTTTGATGGAAGGGATTTCCTTTGGAACCCTACAATAGTTGTTAAGATTTTTTGGATAGCAATGTGGGTATTAAAGAAAAAAATCATAGACTTAGATTGGTTTAAATCCATAGCTGAAGAATCCATTAAGGTGTCCAATATGGATTTGAATGACCGATCCTCCTTTACAGTAGGAATTCCATGAAGAATGAGATCATCCACAAATTGATGATGAGTTGTAGCCTTACCATACTCATGCAACTTAAGTCCCTTTATATCTCCTTCTTTGTTGTCCACTCCTATCACCCTCCCTAGGCCTTCCATCATTAAGATAAACATGAAGGGAGACAACGGGTCTCCTTGTCAAATTCCTATGAATGGAAAGAAAGGTTTCGCCAGAGCTCCATTAATCGGGATTGAAAATTTGGTTGATGAGACTAGTGCCATAATCCATTTGATCTAGTGTTTATCAAAACCAAATGCTTATAACATTGATTCCATATATTCTCAACTAATAGTATCGTAAGCCTTAGAAAAATATAGTTGCATGATCATGCCCGCTTTTTTTTGGGTCTTGAGCGAATGATATATTTCATGTGCAAGAAAAAATTATCCAAAATATGTCTCCTCTCAACAAATCCTAACTATTCCTATAAGATAATACATGGAAGTTTTTTTTTCATCCTGCTGGCTTCTATTTTGGATATGATCTTGTATAAAATGTTACATAGGGCTATCGGTCTGAAATTCTCCGGGGTACTCTACATTTATTCCGTGGGAATAAGGGCTACAAAATCCAAATTCAAATATTTGAGAATTGTTACCGACTCTTGAGAATCTACCACCACCTCATATATATCATATTTAACTACTTCCCAGCAAGCTTGGAAGAAATAAATAGTAAATCCATCCATTCTGGGGGATTTTCCATTAGCCATTTCATTCATGGCTTGGGCCATTTCGTCCATGGAGACCAAATTATTCAGATTCTTGTTGTGCTTTTCTATGATCAACTCAGGGATATGCCTCACAATACTTTGAATATTATCTCTTCTCTCCACTTGGGGTTATTCTGCTATTTTTTGGAAGTGCTGGACCAAGACATTCTTAATATCCTGATGTGCTTCATAATTTTTTCCCCTCTCATCCTTAATTCTAAGGATTCGATTGGAATTCCTATGTTCTATTGCTAATCGCTGAAAGAACTTAGTGTTTCTCTCCCCCTTCCTGAGCCATAACACTCAAGATTTTTGTCTCCATAGAATTTCCTCTTGTCTATATCTATCCTCCCACTGCTTCAATAACTCCATATCCTCTCTTCTGCTTTCCTTTGAGTAGCCTTCTATGATCAACTTATGTTGTAATGTTTCCATTTTCTGTTCCAATTAAATTTTTCTTGGAAGATGTTCCCAAATTTTATCTTATTCCATTGTTTTAATTTCGAATTGATATGTTTTAATCTTGCTCGTAAGGTATACTTTTGGAGCCCCTCACTGGGATATGTTCCCCCCACCACCTTTTGATATTCTCCATAAAATCAGAGTGATCTAACTAGAAGGTTTCAAATCTAAATGGCCTATTTTTGGGGGTACCTAACATCTCAATCATTATATTACTGGACAGTGGTTCGATCCTCCACAGGGAAGGATATTTTCTACTGCATCTAACCCTCTCATCAATAAATCTTCTGAAATTAAAAACATGTCAAGTCTAGATGCAACTTGATGTTGCCCTCCTCGCTTATTACTCCATGTGAAACACCAATTAGAAGTTTCCATATCAATGAGATTGATCGTCTCAATGAATTCCTTGAATGCTTCAGGATCTATGTTTACTCGTCTTTGGCCCCCATTATTTTCCAATGAGAGGTTATCATATTGAAATATCCCCCTAGAACCCAAGGGAGATGCCCTTTCCTAATTTTTATCTTATTCATATCTTAAAGGACTTTGATCTTCTCCTTGGTTCTTTGAGGCTCGTATTAAACATTTGTAAAAACCTTTGTGCTTGGAGTCCCTATAACTTTCATTTCTACATAATGATCTTATTGCTTTTGAATCAAGTAGGATCAAATATTAGGGGTTCCATCCAATTTCCAATCCCCCTGCAGAGCCTTGCACTTCCAAGTCCACAATATAATACCTTCTCTCTAATTTCCTACTTAAATCATTTATTTTTTCTGAAGATCATTTTGATTCTTGCAATAAAATAGGATTAGGTTGTTCCATTTTAATCTTCTTCTTGAGAAAATGTAGTTTCGTAAGGCTATTGATGCCTCTTATACTCCATGTTAAATTTTTTATGATTTAACTGCGGTTAAGGGTGGGCGAGCTTAATGCTCTCATCTTACATGAATTTATTAGCATGGCTCCCAGCTCCTTGAGGGAGAAGTTGTTTGACTTCCTCCCTCTTTTCCATTTCCTATGTCGTGGTACCAAATCCATCTAAGATCCCATTGCTTTCACTCCCAACTCAGTTATTTCTGGATGCGATCTTATCTATCCCCTTATTTTCATCTCTTCTTTCATCAGGTAAAGATATTGGATTCTATCCATTTGATCCGTAGGGATAACTTCTAGCCCCTGTTGTCTCGCTTACTCCATCATATCTTGGAGGTTGATACCCTCTCGTTTTATTATTTCCTGTAGTTCTTGGTCCTTTGTTCCTACTTCTCTTGGGTTCATTTCCACATCTCCCTCAAAATCCTTTGATAGATATGTGATATCCCCTTGTTGTCCATTATCTTCGGTTGGATGCAATATTTTTCTTCTTTCCCTTCGCATTTTTCCCCATTTCCTCTTCCTCAACCCCTTGACCCTCTGAATTTTCTTCAGATTGGAATTCAAAGCTATTTCTCTGAGATTTTTTCCCTCTCTGATTTCTTTGTGGTTGTCTTCTATTAGCTCTACCCCTTGGGTTAGATCTAACAAAACTTTCTACATCATTTTGGTATGTTTCTTTGCCTTGTTCCTCCACTTTTTTTAAAGGGAATTCCATTATCTGATGTCCATGTTCATGGAATATTCTGCATTTGAAAGGAATATGCTCATAGTCTACGAGTTGTATCCAAAATTCATCCTGAAACTCTAATTTTACTGCTTAAGACAATGCTCCAGACACATCCATTTCCACAAAGATTTTTGCATACGATGTGTATCTTCCTTGTAATGTTTCTTTCGATATTTTAATAAATTTTCCTAGAGTGTCTCCTATCATATTTATAGTTGAAGGAAGCTAATAATCGAGGGAAAGGGAGTACAACCATACCCAGATTGGACACTGCTAAAGTTTTCCTTTTCTGGGGTGAAATTCTCCATCCATGGCCTCATGTGCATACCAACTGATGCAAAAAAGTAGGGCCTGCCATCAAAGATTCAGTCTCTAACTTCCATATTGGAAACGACAACCGTAGAAAAACCTTTATACCCTATATGCACCTATATATCCCCTCTTGGTTTCCAATGATGTTTGATCCAGTCACACAAGGATTTTTTTATGGGCCAAAGGCCCATAAACTTTCATATGACAACATATCACCTCATACGATCCCTAAAGGCCCGAGTCTCGGGATCAATGATCAATGCCATCAGGATATTTGTTTTTTTGGCTTACATGACCCTGTGGAGCCTTTTGACTTTTGTTGTTGCTGTTGATCTGCTTGTTTTCCTGTTGGACCTCTGTCTTCATATCTTCTCTATCTGTTCCCACCTACTCTAGTGGTACCTTAGATACTTTCTGACATAACTTCTTCCTGACTGTTGAAACCTGCCTTGAACCCCTTCCCCTTGTTCGTTACCACATTCTGATAGGGAGGAGGGAGCTCTGTTCCCTCCTCCTCTGAATAATATTTGCGTCAAACCCTAGACACCTCTAACCATAAAATCTTCGCTTCTTCCGAGAACCAGTAAAACCGTCTCCCCGTGTATCCTCATTAACTTATTTATTTATTAAGTTTTATACATTGATATATTAATTAAAGTAATAATACACAATTAAAGAAAAATGCTTAATACATACTTCTTTTAGTCAACCACATTAGTCAAACATAGTTAAATATTAACACATTCATATTTAGTCAGCCTATGTTTGTCTTATTTGACAACAATCAACCTTAATTCACTCAAATCCGTCGTTAGTCCCTATAACATTAATTAATTAATTAAAACATTAAAAAAATACTTAAACCATTAATTAAAATATTTAATAACATTAATTAAAACTTTTCACAATATATTAATTAAAAAATGTATTAATAACATTAATTAAAATCTTTAAATAAATATATCGATATTAATATTAATTTATTAACATTTATATATTAATTAAAGCAATAATATATAATTAAAATAAAAAATGACTTTATACATAATTAGTCAACTCTATTAGTTAAACATAACTAAATATAGAATGGGCCAACCTTATATTTATCACAATAATCCGCCTTGTTCATTCATAATAGTCCTTAGTTAATATAACATTAATTAATTAATTAAAAAATAAACATTAATTAATATTTCAGCCTTTTTCATTCAAAATAGTCCTTGGTTAATATAGCATTAATTAATTAATTAATTAAAAATTTAAAACATTAATTAATATTAACTTTAAAATATTAAGTAAAACATTAAAATGTTTAATAACATTAATTATAGTTCTTAGTTAATGTAACAATAATTGATTAATTAATTAAAAAAAAAATTAATATTAACTTTAAAATATTAAGTAAAACATTAATAAAATTAATTGAAATATTAAAATGTCTAATAAAATTAATTAAAATTTTCACAATATATTAATAAAAAATTATATATAAAAACAAAAATGTTTAATAACAATAAACAGTAATATAAAAATGTTTAAATTAATATATTAATATTAGTTAATAATAATAATGATGATAAATTAAAACATTAAATAAATGTTTTAACTAAAATGTTTAATAATATTAATGATTAATTTTAAAATATTTAAATAAACATATTAATATTAATTAATAATAATATTAATTTATTAACCTGAATATATTGATATATTAATTAAAGATTTAATAAATAATAATAAAAATAATATTAATAATATCGTTCTTTTTGCAAAAAGTCATGATGACCTTGAAAAGCTACTTTAGACTCTTCATGTCTACTGCTCAAAGATGGGTATGATAGTTAATACCAACAAGACCAAAGTCATGATCATCAAATCCAAAAATATCACCCATGGTAGTTTTGTGTATAATAACCAGTGCTTAGAGAAGGTTTATTCTTATAAATATTTGGGAGTTGACTTCCCTCATCAGTTCAATTAGAATTATAGCATCGAGAAAAGGATTATTGGAGGCTGGAAAGCTTATTATGAGCTTGAAAATAATTGTAATTCAGTTGATCTTTACATTTGGAGTAAAAAGAGGTATCTCTTTGAGACTCTCATCATCCCTGTTGTCTTATACAGATGTGAAGTTTGGGGTTGCAACATATCCAGAAAGTCATGGAGGAAGATTGAGATGATCCAAAAACAATTCATAACCTACAACCTAAAGATCGATGGAAATAATGCCTATCCTATCCTCTTGATCAACGCTGGTTTGTCCCCCATTGAAAGTATGACTATGTGCATATATCTAATGTATAAGAATAAGCTTTACAACATGGAATCCAAAAGGCTCCCCAAAATTGCCTCTAACTTTAGTCAAAACCCCCACCTTCGCCTCAAGTGCGGATGGCATAAGGATGCCCAGTCTTGGCTCAACCATTAGGGAATTAAGGAAGAGATCAGTATGTGAAGCAAAGATATTGACAAAAATACTATTACCCCTAAGTTTAAGGACAAGATGCGGGAGGATCAGGAGGTGGAGGGAAAAATGAAGCTTCGATACTATAAGGAAGTGATCAATCCCACCCTTGATAATCAGAACTATCTCTTTGTGTTCACAAACACTAAGAAAAAAATGAACATTGCTAGAATTAGAACTAATTCTCATGAGCTTCGGGTTGAGACCGGGCCGTGGTATATTCCCAAGCCTGCCTGGAACGATAGAATTTTTCAGAATTGCAATATTAAGCAGGTGGAAGATGAAAATCACTTCCTTTTAGACTGCCCAGCTCTCACTCACATTCACTCTTAATTCCCTAACATTTGCCATACTTCCAATCTTCTTGACCTATTAAGTCAGCCCACCTATAGCGATCTTGGAGCACTTCTTTCCTTTCTCTTTGGTCATAGAAACAAGTTTTTGAAGACTCAAACTTAGATTCTTTTTCAGGTTTGATAAGCCGCATTGGTCTAAGTGGACATTAATCATCATCATCAATATTAAATAATGTTAAAAATAATATTAATATTAATATTAAATAATAACACTAAAATAATATTGTTTTTAATAAAAATTAACATTGATTTAAAAATTTTAAATTAATATATTAAGCCCATGGCATGTATCTCAATTGACGATCGTCTTGTTATAAATTCATATGTAAAGAAATGGATTTAAAGTTCAAATCTCAGTGGTTTAGACCTATATATAATATATATATATTATATATAGGTCTAAACCACTGAGATTTGAACTTTAAATCCATTTCTTTACATATGACTTTTATAGCTGAGGCGATCATATATATATATATATATATATATATATATATATATATATATATATATATATATATATATATATATATATATAAATAATAATATTAATTAATTAAAATATTTTTTTGTAAGCTTGGCAAGATTACATCTTCATCATGTCCAATATATCACACCGATTGGGGCATAGAATTGAACTGATGACTTCACATCAAGGAGTGCCTTAACAAAGCCCCCGATCACCGTCTATCCAAAGCCCATTGACAAAAATACTAATTAAACTATTTAATAACATTAAATGAAACATTGGACAATATATTAATTAAAATATTTCTTCAAAAATATTTAATAACATTAATTTTTAAAAAATTAAAATCAAAATTAAAATATTAATATTAATAATAATTAGTTAATTTATTTACATTAATACATTGATTATATTAATCAAAGCATTAATACATAATTGTGGTAAAACTGCTTAATACATAATCATTATAGTCAACCACATTACACAAACATGACTACATTTAGTTTTGGTTAAAACCCTATGTTTATTATATTTGCCAATAGACAATATTGTTTATTTAGAGTCAACCTTATGTTTACTATATTTGACAACAACCAACCTTGTTTACACAGAATCATCCTCAGTCAATGTAACTGAGCCATATTCAATTGTAGTCAACCATGGTTGACCAAAATCATTCAATGTCAACCTTAATCAACTATGACCATTCTTGGTGGGTCACAATCATGATTTAAAAATACTTAATAATAGAAATGCTAATATTAATAAAGTTAATTAATAATAATTAAATTTGATAATAATAATAATAATAATGTTGTGATGTGGAAATTGTACACAAATGTGTGTGCTGTTGCAATGCGTTCAACCACATTTCATAATGTGTGGGTGAATCTTTGAGTGTGTTTAAAAATCAATAGTGTTCAACTTCAGTCAAACATAAGTGTAATTAAAATATTGATTTAAAATTGTTTAATAACATCAAAGGTTAATTTAAAAATATTTAAATGGATATATTAATATAAATTAATAATAATAATGATTTATTAACATTAATACAATGATATATTAAATAAATCATTAATATATAATTAAAATAACACATTTTTTTTTAATCAGGTGGTCTGAGTTCATTAGAGATTTCATCATGCTTGACATGTGGCTTGAGAAACCATGACCGAGGGGCATCTAAGCCGTCAAAATCACCCGGGGATTGCACCCAGCCTTGGCCACACCAACACTAAGATAACTGGGTTTAACTTGTCTCCTCCCCTAGCACGGGCGCAATAACCTTCGTGAGGTTTGATATAGGGTCGCCCTTCTGACAAGTCCCATCCTCAACTAGTTGTGCTAGTGAGATTTGACAATTAAAATCAACACATTAAGTAATTAATTATTTAAAATGTTAATAACATCGATTAAAACATTAAATATTTAATAACATTAAATATTATTTTAAAAATATATAAATTAATATACTAATAATAATTAATATTTAAATATTAATTAATAATAATTAATATATTAATATTAATATTTAAATTAATATATTAATACTAATTAATAATAATTAATATTCAACCAAGAACATTCATGCTCTATAGACTGCTAACAACCAATCATAGTTGTCGATGGTTAGAATGGTCAAGAATGGTCAACCAAGGTCTTTATTGTTGATTATGGTCACCATTATGATCAATTAAGACATTTATGGTTGAATATGGTACAATTCCCTATTGATGGTCAATCCATGTCTGAACGGTCAACCATGATCAACCACGGTTAACATGGTTAAATATGGTCAACCATGAACAATGCCTATATTTTTAACCATGATTAAATAAGGTAAACCATGGTCAACCATAATCAACCTTTGCATTAATATTCAACCATGATTGAATTTCATCAACCATGATTAAGGTCTCTTTGGTTCAATTTGGTCAACCATGGTTGACTATGGTAAACCATGGTTAACCATGATCAACGTGGTCAACCATGGTCAAATATGTTCAACCAACGTCAACCATGGTCAAGCATCATCAACCATGCTCATAATGGTCAATCAATGTTTCTATGTTCAATCATGATTTACCATGGTTGAATATGGTTAATCATGGCCATTGTCTCTATGGTTAACCCTGATCAATAATGATTAACCATGATAAAAAAAGGTCAACCATGGTTGATTATGGTAAACCATGATTATCCATGGTTGAATATCATCAACTATGATCGACTTTTCCATGGTTGAGTATGGTCTACCATGATCAACCATCGTCAAAAATATTTGTGACCTGGTCATCTTTGGTAAACGATAGTTAACCATGAGCCTTTGACGCTCTACAGTCTCGTAATGGAAAACGATATTAAACGATGGTTAGAATGGTCGAACATCGTTAGCCAAGGACTCTATGGTTGATTATGGTTAATCATTGTGGTCAATCAAGATATTTATGGTTGAATATGGTCAATAATGACCAACCATTAAATTGCAATGTCACATTAAATTGCAATTTATCCAACGTCACAATGAAACATTACAAAATGTGGTCAACCAAATTTAATAATGTGTGTGACCCTTTGACTAAGATTGACAATCAATATTATTCTACTTCGGTTAAAGATAAATCTATATTAGAGTTTAATATCATGTGACGCTCGAATGGTGCGAAAATCTATCTAATGTCGTAGTGTGATAATCATTGTCAGAATGTTACAATACATTGCAATTTATTCAATCTCGCATTGTGACATTGAATAAATTTGGATTTAATATTCTAGTTTATGATACTGGGTTTAGGGTTTATGATTTATTCTGGTTTATAGTATTGGGTTTATGGTTTATGATTTATTCTGGTTTATAGTATTGTTTTTAGGGTTTATAATCATAAGGTTTATAATTATAGGGTTCAAAATATTGATCCCTTGGGTTTATAATATTAATCCTAAGGTTTATATTCACTTGGGTTTATAATATAAATGCTAAGGTTTAATATTATTCTCTTGGGTTTTTATCACTTGGGTTTATAATATTAATCTCTAATGACCATAATAATATATTAGGTTCTATAATATTAATCAAATGGTTTAATATTAATCGATTAGGTTTTTAATACCTTGGGTTTATAATATTTATCCCTTGAGTTTATAAAATTAATCCCTCGGGTTTATATTCCTTGAGTTTATTTATCCCTTGGATTTATAAAATTAATCCCCTGGATTTATAATAATAATCCCTTGGGACTAAAAATCAGCCATGGTCAGCCATGGCCATTTATTGTGAACAATTTACAACCATGGTCAACCATGTTCAACCACCATAAACCATGGCCAAGCATCATCAACCATGGTCATAATGTTCAATCAATGTTTCTATGGTCAATCATGATTCATTGTGATTGAATATGGTTAACCATGGTCATTGTCTCTATGGTTAATCTTGGTCAACAATTATCAACCATGATCATCCATAGTTGAATATTGTCAACCATGATCAACCTTGATCAACTATGATCAAGTTCTCTATGGTTGAATATGATATATGATGATCAAACATGGTCAACAATATTTAACATGATCATCTTTGGTCAACAATAGTTAACCAAGAACATTTCACACTCAACAGACTCCTAATGGAAAACCGTAGTCAACGATGGTTAGAATAGTCAAACATGGTTAGCTAATGACTCTATGATTAATTATGGTCAACCATTGCGGTCAATCAAGATATTTTATGGTTGAATATGGTCAATAATAGCCAACCATTAAATTGCAATTTATCCAACATCACAATGCAACATTACAAAATGTGGTCAACCACATTTAATAATGTCAAACATGATCTATATTAGAGTTTAATAGTGTGACATTCGATAGGTACAAAAATCTATTAAATGTCAAAGTGTGATAGTCATTGTCACAATGTAACATTACATTGAAATTTATTCAATGTCGCATTGCGACATTGAATAAATTTGGGTTTAATATTTTGGTTTATGATATCGAGTTTAGGGTTTATAAGCATACAATTTATAATTGCGGGGTTTAAAATATCGATCCATTGGGTTTATAATATTAATCGTAAGGTTTATAGTCCCTTGGGTTTATAATATAAATTCCAGGGTTTAATATTATTCCATTGGGCTTTTTCCCTTGGGTTTATATTAATATTTAATGACCATAATAATATATTAGGGTATATAATATTAATCAAATGGTTTAATATTAATATGTTAAGTTTATAATACCTTGGGTTTATAATATGTATCCCTTGAGTTTATAAAATTAATCCCTTAGGTTTATATGCCTCAGGTTTATTTATCCCTTAGGTTTATAAAATTAATCCCTTGGAATTTATAATATTCATCCCTTGGTATTTTTAATCCTAAGGTTTTATAATATTAATCCCTTGGGGTTATTAATCGCTTGGTTTTATAATAAAATAATCCCTTTGGTATATCAATCCTTTATATTTATAGTATTAATCCATTGGGTTTATACTATCGATCCCTTAGGTTTATTAATCCATTGGGTTTATAATATAAAGAATATATTGGGTTTATTAATCCCTTCGGTTTATAATATTAATGTGGTTTTTTAATCCCTTGGTTTTATAGTATAAATAATCCATTGGATTTATTAATCCCTTCACTTTATTAATCCCTTGGGTTTATAATATCAATCCATTGGTCCCCGGGTGGTAGCATAGTGGGAAAAAAACATATTGGCAAGCCCTTGTGTATCCAAGTGATCATAAGTTAAATCCCTTTGGATATGCCTCACTAGTCTAACTTAAAAAAAAACTAATATCAATCGCTTGGGTTTATTAATCTCTTTGGTTTATAATATTAATCCATTAGGTTTAGTATTGGATTTTATAATTTTAGGGTTTAAAATATTAATGCAAGGATTTACGATATTGATCTTAGCATTTATAATATTAATCCTACAATTTACAATATTTACCGTAGGGTGTATAATATTATTCCTAGGGATTATAATATTAATCTCAAGGTTTATAATGTTGGTTATTATAACGTTAAGGTTTATAATATTTGGATTTATATTAGGGTTTAGTATTGTGGCATTCGAATGATATAGAAATATATCCAACGTCGCAGTGTGATAACCATTGTCATAATGTTAAATTATATTGCAATTCATTCAATGTCGCATTACGACATTGAATACATTTGGTTTGAATATTCAATTCTATGATATCAGGTTTAAGGTTTACAATTTATTTATATTTATAATATTGGGTTTAGGTTTTATAATCATAAGGTGTTTAATTGTAGAGTTTAAAATATTAATCCCTTGAGTTTATAATATTAATCCTAGGGTTTAATTTATTCCCTTTGGTTTTTATCCCTTGGGTTGATTACTTACTTGAGTTTATAATATAAATAATCCCTTGAGTTTATTAATGCTTTGTGTTTATATTATTAATAATCCATTGGGTTTATTAATCTCTTGCGTTTATAATATTAATCCCAACGACTTATATTAATACATTGGGATTATAATATTAAACCCCTGGGTTTACAATATTAATCCATTTGGTTTTGTAATATAAATAATCTCTTCGGTTTATAATATTAACAATTCATTAAGTTTATAATATTAAACTCTTTAGTTTATTAATATTTTGGGTTTATAATATTCATCCCTCGGTTTTATTGATCTCATGGGTTTATAGTATTCATCCCTTAGGTTTATTGATTCCTTGGGTTTATAGTATTAATTGCTTGGGTTTTAGTATTAACGCCTTAGGTTTATAATATGAATCCCTTTGATTTATAGTATTAATCCATTGAGGTTTCTAATATTATTTCTTGGTTTTATAATATCAAGCACTTTGATTTATTAATCCCTTTGATTTATAATATTCATACCTAGGGTTTATCGATCCCTTGGGTTTATAATATTCATTCCTTGAGTTTATTGATCCCTTAAGTTTATAATGTTAATCACAACTATTTATAATATTAATCACTTGATTTTTAATATGAATGCCTTGAGTTTATAGTATTAATCCCTTGAGTTTATAATATTAATTTCCTGGGTTTATTAATCCCTCATATTTTTAGTATTAATCCATTAGGTATATAATATTTTTAATCCTTTTCGTTTATTAATCCCTTTGGTCTATAGTATTGATCCACTCGATTTAATATTGGATTTTATCATTTTAGAGTTTAAAATATTAATGCAAATGTTTATAATATTAATTTTAGCATATATAATATTAATCATATTGTTTATAATATTTATCGTAGGGTGTACAATATTATCCCTATGGATTATAATATTAAACTTAGGGTATAATATTAGGGTTTATAATATTTGGATTTATATTTGTGTGTAATATTGTGGTGGTGGAATGGTATGGAAATCTATCCATCGTTTTAGTGTGACAATCATTGTCACAATGTTACATTACATTGCAATTTATTCTGCATCACATTGCAACATTTAATAAATTTGGGTTTAATATTATGTTTTATGATATCGGGTTTATGAATTACAATTTGTTCGTGTTTATAATATTGAGTTTTGGGTTTATAATCATAACATTTTATAATGATAGGGTTCAAAATATTAGTCCATTATGTTTATAATATTGATCCTAGGGTTTATAGTCCAGTATGTTTGTAATATAAATCCTAGGGTTTAATATTATCCCGTTGGGTTTATAATATCAATAATTCCTTCGGTTTATTTATTCGTTTGATTTATAATATTAATCCCTAATATGTATACAAATATATTAGGGTTTATAATATTAATCCAAGGGTATAATATTAGTCCATTGGTTTTATAATCCATTAGGTTTGTAATATTTATCCATTGGGTTTTTTATCCCAAGGTTTTTTAATATTAATCCCTTGGGTTGATTAGTCACTTGGGTTTATAATATAAATAAACTATAAGAGATTATTAATCCCTCAGGGTTTATAATATTAATAATCGTTAAGTTTATTGATCTCTTGGGTTTATAATAGTAATCCCATCAGTTTATAATATTACTAATAGCATGGGTTTATAAATTCTAAATCCTTAGGATTATTAATTCCTTGGATTTATAATATTCATTCCTTGACTTTACATTATTAATCCTTTAATTTTCTTAATCCAAAAGAATTATAATATTTATTCTTTGGGTTGATTTATCGCTTGGTTTTATAATATAAATAATCCTTTGGGTTTATAATATCCATCCCTTAAATTTATTAATATTTTGGGTTTATAATATTAATGCCTTGGGTTTATTATATCAATCCATTGGGTTTATAATGTTAAACCCTTGGATTGATTAATCCCTTCAATATATATATAGTAGTTTAATATATATTCTATATATATATATATATATATTATATTTTAGTTTAATATATAATTTATATATAATTGATATTATTAATATATTTAAAATATATATATAATATATTCACAACAATATTCATTAATATATAATAATTATTGTCGTAGTCTAAAAAAGTAACAGAATAGTCTAGAATCTCGCAGAGATTTTGAAAAAATTTGGCAAAGATTTTATCAGAATCTTGTTTATAGTTGTTAAACTTCAGTATTTTGGGTGCCCTAAGGGTTTTTGATAATGCTGAATCCATTTCCACTCTCAAAAATGGATTCCAAACATTGCAACTACCTCATTTTTTGAATTTTACTGAACCGAATTCTGGCAAAAAACTGTCGTCCAGGCTATTTTGTACCCTGGGTAGACAACTTCATAATTATTAGCTATAATATAATGATGAGAGATAAATAAGTATTATTAATAATAACTAAATGCTATTATTTATGTGGTTGAAATATAATTATTAATATAATATTATATAGCTATATCAATATACATTATAATATTAATATAATAAACATAAATATATAATATGGTTGTTATTATTTTTATTTATATAGTTATTAATAATTAGAAATAGTTATATTTTTAATAAAATACACCTAATAATTTTTAATGTAGGTTATATAAGCTTTCAACTTATATCAACCACATTTACTAATATAGTTGTAAATGTGATTTATATATGTTTATTCACTTATATCAATCACATTAGTAAATGTAGTTGTGCTAGTACTAGACCTTATTGATATTATGCAAATTTTTTTTTACAATGGTGAATCAGTAACTCTTTAGACTAATCTAACGGAGGTCCCATTATCAATCCTCATGGCTGCCTTATAACACTAAGATTATATCCAGCAACCTACAAGCCAGAGATACCATATCTTATGATTTAGCAAGAGCTGGAAAAAGGGAGTCTACTCCTTGAGCCAAGATCACAGGCCATATTCAATAAGATTTGAAACATTGAACCGTGGTTTCTTTTCACCCAACTAAACTTACCATTAAACCACATATCATTGTTTTGTGCAATTATTAATTCAAACTTTTCTCTAAGGATATAAGGCTAATGGATCCAACGATGGGATGTTTAAGAGTAGATACCCAAAGTGCTTTTTATATATGTCGATTGATAAGCACTCTACCTCTATCCATTGAACACTACAAGGAAAAGACCCTCTAGCGGAGGTTATAAAGGAGGTTTTTAGTATTATAAAATTGTCCAAAATTGTCAAAAAAAAATTGCTACAACATCTGTTTATGCCATTACGGAGCTTTTGGCGGAGCTTTTAACAGAAATTCAACACAACTAAAAAAACTGGGCGTCCAGAGGTTATTATGGATTTTTTTTTCATTGGTGCGCTACTAAGGTTTCAACACACCGGTGCGTGTCATCCAGAAGGTTTCAACGCACCGGTGCGTGTCATCTAGAAGGTGGCCCGGGGCAGTTGAAGGTGCATGCAGTTGTCAAGTTATAAAACTGCACCGGGCATAGCGTTGGTGATACAATGCACGGTACCATTCTAATTGGTCTTGGGATTTTTGCGGTGCTCATAAGTCGTCTCAATGCACTGGTACGTAGACTTATAGCAACGCACCGGTTCGCTGTATCGAACAAACACACTGAGATTTATAATTGGTATTGGTATTTTTGTCGTGCCCATAGGTCGTAGAAACACACTGGTGCACTGTAGCATACAAACGCACCGGTATATAGTAATATACACACGCCGATGTTTATTTTGTATTTTTTAGAAACAACAACCTGTGACAATGCAATGATTGTGATTTTTTAAAATTCATTATTCATCAAAATTCGACACATCTTATAACAGTATTCATATTAATTAAATTTTTATTAATGCATTTGAATGTGATGTTTGGATTAATTTATTATATCATATCATAATTATTGTGATTTTTTAAAATTCATTATTCATTAAAAGTCGAGAAATATATATCTTATAACAGTATTCATATGAATTAAATTTTTATTAGTGCATTTGAATGTGATGTTTGGATTAATTTGTTATATCATATCATCAAATTTCACATCTCTTCATTATAATATTTAATCATCTATAAATTTAATCTGTGGTGTTACATTTCACAGCGACAATGGAGAACGCAATAGAATAAATTAAAACATACATACATACATACATACATACATACATACATACATACATATATATATATATATATATATATATATATATATATAAGACAGTATTTTTCATACAAAATGGGACAGTTATTAGTATCCCTTTGTCTTTCAATTGGGACACTATGTCCATTACATTAAACAAAATGTCTGATTTCACAGACAAATATTTCAAAAAATACAACACCTTGCTTTGATATCCAAACATAGTGATCATCATTCTTCTCTTGAACTGTTGTCACTGCTAGAGCTACTTCCATGACTTGGGTTATTTTCAGGAGTGTTTTGTTCACAGTGTTGATTGTTTTCTTCTTCTTCACCTTCCATCTACAAACATAAAAATAAACTGTAATGAGTGTAATACATTGGTGAGAATAATGAAAATTGCAATATTAAATAATATACATCAATGTAAATCGAAAAGAAATGACATACCATAGCAACAACTGACTCATAAACTATACACATTAAAAAGCCACATGTATATCCAATGGACGTGGATGTGGAATATATCACAATTGTCATTGACAGGCATCGATATATGTGGATTTTTAATGAATTGAGTGTTCTTGTGTTTTCTATTGTGGTTACTATGGTGGGACTCTATTATGGAGTTCTCATTTCTTGTGATATATATTGTAGCAACATAAAGAACTATTATGTCCATTTTTTATGTATTTATATGAGCTCTGTTTTTTTATGGATGGGCTCACCTTATTTTTTGGTACTTTTCAGTACATTTATGTAAAAATGTATTTTTCAATCAATACTATTACAGTTCAGTTTTGTCTATCTGTTGGAAATATTGAGAAGGGTGGGGGGGGAATCGCTAATTCCTTTTACAAATGTTATTTTATCAATTAAGATCACTTTAAATAGAACCCAAAATTGAACAACAAAATAAAGGATATTGTTATTATCAAATGGAGGACTCCAAGTACAAGTCTCTAATAATTATACAAGTCTCTAATAAAATTCTAATGAACTTGAATACTTAAAGAATCCCCTTAAAAAAAAATTAATGTGAGATACCTTTTGTTACAAGCCAACCAATATAGCTTATAGAAAAAACATTATTTTCCCTTTATACATGGTTAAATGAAAGATGCAATTGTGATATATTGAATTTTTCCAATCCATAGCTCCAACCTCATTTAAGGGGAAGAATTGTGATCAGGTGATTTGAATCACTTGGTTGTAAGGAATGTTTTTTTAACTCCATTATTAAAATCTACAACCACCAGATCAAGTGATTTGAATTGAAGCACTTTCTGACATACATGGCAACAACAACATCTAAGCCTGCGAACAATGAAAATAATATGAACAACCTACAAATCAAGGAAGTCGACTTGATAACCATGCAAAATTATAATATGCATTCAGGTATAATTAATAAGTTGTAGCCACTAAGTTTTAAGGCAAGTAATTTAAGGAGTGAGTGTAATGGTGCAAGGGTCCACAAAGTTGCATGTAATAAAAATTTTAATTGTTAACATGAAAAATCAAGGCCCTCCCATGGAAACGCCCTCCCATTCCAATGGTCACAGTTGCGGAAACTCCTAACTGGGTAAAAGTGAAATATTTGATTACGTACAATGGAAATGAAAATCTTTGTTGACCACGATAGAAATGAACACTCTGTTCCAAATGGGCGACAAACCTGGGGAAACACCCAATTTCATACAACGGAAACATAAATATACCAGGACAATGATAACAAAAAACTGTTGGTGTCAAATGGGTGGTAACCGTTACGGCAACAATTGACTGCATACTGCTGCTGGCATAGACGACAAGACATAATATTATTGGACTCATTACCCATACTCTTCCATTGCGTTGCTATCCCACATTCAAACTGTTGCAAAGAACAAACACAACCACAACCACTATGAACTCTAACTAAATATGAGAGGCCCAAGAGTACATAGAGAATGTGCTGAAGAATTTCTAGACGAATTTCCATGTGTTAAACCATTTTTTGAACAGGTCGGCTGGGTAGATTATATTCGTAGGTTTCAGGGGTATGACAAAGGCATAGGCCTAGAATTTTCCATGCATTACAGAAGTGACAAGCTTACCCCACACGAGAGAACAATGGTTTGCGCCTTGAAAATCCCAACCTGATGTTGTGCAAAAATTCCTTGAGGTATGTGAACAAATACTTAGGACAGGCAGAAGATTTTGCAGGAAGTCATTACCACAACCCTGGAAGGATGTTGAATTCCTTGTTCAGATATTTTTTCACCTGTGAAAATATATGTCTTTAGTTATTACGAGAACCTTCGGTTGTTAAACCACTTGCGTCATGGTAGGCTGGTTAACGTTCCTTTATTTTTTGCAAAAACCCTAGACCAAATGGTCCGAGGTGTGCAAAAATCAAATTAACTTCTCAAAATCCTGTCCCACCATTTCTTGATTAAAATTTTGGTGGTTGCTGCACTGCAAAGGGAAGGGAGAACTTGGGATGAACTGGTTGGAAGGTCATTGTACGTTGAAGCTGCTACCCGGCCATAGGATGCCCTGGAAGCGGCAACTCCGCCCCATGACCTCCCATCTGCAACTCCGCCCCATGAACCCCTAGCTACAACTCTGCCCCATGAGTCCAACTCTGCCCCGTGACCTCCCAGCTGCATAAATTCCCACAAAAATTTCCATATGGCAATCGATCCACCCAATGTTCAAACTATTATGGTTTCTAAGGTTTCTGCTGCTAAATCCCCACAGAAAGGAGACGAAAAAGATGATGACAATGAATTATAAATATTGGGAAGTAAACCTATGACCAGAAGATTGAGAGGATATAGGAAATGCCTGAAAGTAGTGTCAAAAGCCAAGCAGAACAAGAGAAAGCAACATTGTCTTGCTCCAATTCTTGAAACCCTCCCTTTTGTTACAGAAGAACTCCCAAAAGAAAAAAAATAGAACAAGAGAAAGAGCATCCATAGGATGTATTGATTGAAGAAGGAGTCATGGAGCAAGGATGCATGCAACAAGGATTCATGGAACAAGAATTAGGCCACCTTGTTGACATAGAAGAACAAGTTGATAAGGTTCCCTCTCCTGATTCTAACTATGAGTACATATGATGAGTAGTTGAATGGTACAAAACAGATGGCCTTGCCTCAATTTAAATTTTGTATGGGGATGATGAGGAGGACCGATCCACTGCACCACCAGAATTGTATGGGGAAAATGAGGAGGACCAACCAACTGTACAACCATAATTGTATGGGGATGATGAGGAGGACCAACCAATTTCACCATAATAATTGATAAAGAAGAACGTTGTAACAGTAAGTACCCTTATAAATCTTCCTCTGTATACTTCATTTTTAAGAAAGAATAGGATTCTCCAAATGAAAAAAAAAAAAACTACAGATCAAAGTTAAAACCCTAACATATGAGCTCAGACAAAAAATAAACTTTTGATAGATTAGATTGCTTGGCCCAAGTTGCAGAGTCTATACCCAGTTATTTCATAGATATACCTTCTCCAAGGGTACAAAAAAATATACCCCTTGGAAAAAAACAGTTTGATGACATTGTTGTGAAAACAGAGGACTATAAACCAGAGATGAAATTTACCAAAATCACAACTGCGCATACATAGGAACAAGAATAATAGATGAAACTAAAAAAAGAAACAAATGTACAAGCATATGAACAACAACCATATATGAAACTAACATAGGATCAGGAACCAGATATCAAACTGACCAAAGACATTGTTTTGCAAACAGAGGATGAGGAACCTGTTGATCAGCGGTTGTCATTGATGTCAACCCAAACAGCACCAGGGGCTAACCCAATATTGCATGGGATTTTTGACCTACAAAATTAATATACTCTAGGTAAATAATGATTTTTATGGTTTCTACTTGTCGAGATGTTTTCGTTGATATATGGCACGCCATGTAATTCTTCACGGTTTGAGAGATATTCATGTTTGAAGTTTGTACCCCCAGTTACTGGGCTAAAACCCCATGGGGTTGGGGCATGGGTCATTGAAAAGTCATAATTAATATTTTTTAAGCTCCTAAAAATCCCTCCCACATTCACTTGTTGAAGCCCCTCTCAACCTAAGCATTTATATAAATTGTGATCCTCATTTCCTCCTTATGCAAGGGATTTCGCCATCTGAAACAGGTCATCGTGGAATTTTCGCTCTAACTTTTTTTCTACGAAGGTTCAAAAGCTGAAATGTTTTTGAGGCGAAGCTGAAATCCTGAGGAAGCTGCTGTAAAAATTTCAGATCAAGGTGCGCAATATTTTTGGAGATATGATCTGTGGAAGTTAGGGTTTTTGCAGGCTTCTGAAATTCATCTCAAAGAAGTGACCTTGGTAAAATCGTCATAACTCTCTCTCTGAGTATCAGATTGAAATTCCATAAAAAGTGGCAAACAATGCACAATATTTAGTTTTCTCTCTATCAATTTCAGATCCAAATGAAGAAACAGTGACACGTGGCACGTCGTACAAGTGCGCTCTGCTAAAACAGTCCATAATTAGGGCATTGTGAGAGATTGGGTATAACTCTCTCTTGAAGAATCCAAATTGGGTCAGGCCTATGGAATTGGAAATAGGACTCAGAGGAATACTACAGGAATGAAAATCAGATATTGAGGATCTGAAATAACAGAGATACCCCAGATTCAATATCGAGCTCCTAGAAGGCAAGAAAAAGCTAGATCATGTGTTGTCAAGGGTTGCAAAGGACCAGACTTTCTATGGCAACAAAGCAAAGCAAGGTGCAGCAGAAGGTAGCATGACAAGAGCAGAAACCAAGGTGCATAACAGTATCAAGAAGTTCATCATATGAAGTATTCAAGTGGGCAACACTGCATACAATCATTGTAAAGGTATCATTGTACTAAGTCATTGTAAATACATTATTGTAAAAATTGTACTAGTGTCTATCTACCAAGGGTTGAAGAGGTAGTGTTGGGAGGTCTAGGATCATCATTAGGTGGTTGTATCAAAGTTGGGGTTATGGTCTAGTATATCTTCTTCTTCTACATCATTATATATCATTGTAAAGTGGACCATTTTCCCTGGTACGGGAGTCCATTCTTCTTTTATTCTTCTATAGGGTGGTAGGGTGGTGCTAGGGTGAGTTGTAGCTCATTGGGTGTTGGGGCATCCGTTCAGTTGACTACTGAAGAATCTCGGGCGTTGGAGCGTCCATCCGGTGGGAGCTGGAGAATAATGCTTTTCTAGATTCTAGGAAGTTGGAGCTTTATTTTCAATTGGAGTTGAATATTAAAGAATTATTAGAAAAGCATTAGGTGGTTTTTGTCCCGGAGTGGGTTTCCACCTTAAAAACTGTGTGCATTTGTGCTCCTCTTGTTTGCTACTATCATTGTACAAACACTGATAATAATTGAAGATTAACTAATTCTCTAATTGAAAGAAATACTGATTCACCCCCCCACCCCCCCCCACAGTATCTTCAACAATTGGTATCAGAGCTTGGTTCCTTCAATAACAGTTTAACAGCTGGAAGGAGGCCATGGAGCATCCCAAGAATATTTTACCTCTATTAAATGAAAATAATTATGCACTCTGGAAAGGAAGAATGGAGGTCTATCTCTTAGCGCAAGTTTACGAAGTATGGGACACTGTTCAAAATGGATTTACATCAACTACGGATGAACAAGGTGAGAAGAATTTGGTAAATGATGCAAAAGCAAAGAATATTATTATCAGTGGACTTATTGAATCTGCTTATCATAAGGTGTTGGGTTGTAAAATTGCCAAAAATGTATGGGACAAGCTTGAGAATATATATGCAGGTGACTCAAATGTCAAAGAAGCAAAGCTTCAAATCTATAGAGAAACATTTGAGCAACTCAGAATGAAAGAAGATTGCAACATTGCTGCATACTTCCAATATGTTGATGAAATAACCAATACTCTGGAAGGATTGGGAGAGCCAGTTGACGAGAAGACTATTATATGGAAGATTCTTAGAATGTTACCAGGGAGATTCAACCCATAGGTATCGGTCTTAGAATACAGTGCAAATCTGGACAAACTCAACAAAGAGGAATTACATGGAGTTCTCATAGCATATGAAATGAGACTTGATGAAGAAGAGGGTACTTCGCATCTAGAAACTACGTTCGTTGCATCTAAGAAAACCAATAAGGATAAACAACCTTCAATTGAAAAGACATGCACTTGCAAGTGTGAAGAAAAGGGAGATGATGAAGAAGGTCTTTCAGATGAAGAATATGCTTACTTCATGAGAAAACTAAAAATTGGTAAGGGAAAATTCAAAGGTAAACTTCCATTGATATGTTTAGCTGTAATGAGGTTGGGCATTTTGCAGCAAAATGTCCAAACAGAAGTTATGGCAACTCAAAATGAAAGAAAGGCTTTAAGAAATTCAACAAGCAAGGATCCAAAAGGAACTTTCTCTCTAAAGAAGATAGCTCATCATCCGATGAAGACAATGATAGTGAACAAGAAGCCAATGAGAGAGTATTGTTTATGGCCAAGCACAATAAACCCAAGAACAATAAACAAGAGAAATCAAACAATGAAGAAGAAGGATGGACCATAGAAGAATTTTATGAGGAAGCAATCAAGCTTATAAAATATCTCAAGGCAGAGAAGATCTGTTCCAATACTCTTGAAGAACAAGTTCAAGGTCTCAAAATTGAAGTTGAAGAACACAAATGCATTGAAGATTCACTTCAAAAGAATTTGGAAGAAAGCAACCAAGAAAGGGAAGAATTAGAAGCCGAAGTAGTCTCGCTGTGTGAGGAAGTGAAGAAAGGAAAAACTATCCAAAACTATGCCAACAGCTCAAGGGCATTGGAAGAACTCATCAACAATCAACGATCTTACAATGACAGAACTGGAATCGGTTACAAAGAAGAAGAAGCAAGACCTTCTACAACAAAATACAATGAACCTATGAGATCTGACATGCATGTAGACTTCACTGGACAAGATTCACAAGAACAGCCTTGGAAGACAATTCCTTGACGAAAATTTCCGTCCAATTACCAACATATTTTTTATGGCTACTGTTATTCATGTGGAAAATTTGGTCATAAAGCTGTAGAATGTTTCACGTACCCTAGGAACGAATACAATTCCAGGAGATTTTTCAAATATGAACCTCCCAGGGCTCAGTGAAACATCAATAGATTTGAACATTTAAGAAATAATATTCAATGTTACAAATGTCAAAACTTTGGACACATAGCCAAAGACTGCAGACTTGAAAATCCTCTAGAAGAATATTCGAAGCCACAGAACGAATGAACATGGAAGAAGAAGAAGAATGATAATTGTGCTCTCGCTTTCAAGGCTCAAAAGAACAAAGATGTGTGGTATGTTGATAGCGGTTGCTCAACACATATGACTGGAGATAGAAATAAATTTGTATCTCTGAAAGAGAAGAAGGATGGAACCGTGTCCTTTGGAAATGATGGATCTTCAAATGTTATAGGATCAGGTACTTTCACTCTCGGAAGCAAATATTCTCTAGCCAAGAATGTTCTATTGGTTGAAAACATGAATCACAATCTGCTCAGTGTTGGACAAATGTGTGATCAAGGACACACAATACTATTCAACTCCACAAAATGTGAAATCGGGAAAGGCGTGTATGGTGAAATTGTGGCTACAGCAAGTCGAGCTCCAAACGACATATATGTTCTGGATGAAGCAACTAAAGCATGTCTAATAGCTAAAGAGGATGATACAATAATTGGTAGCAATGATGATCGACTAAGTGAGAAGTTTTCTACAAAGGTGCAAAGTGATTTCGAGATGTCTTTACTTGGTGAGCTGACATACTTCTTAGGGCTTCAAATATCTCAACAAGAGAAAGGAATATTTATATGTCAAGCCAAGTACATCAAGGAAATGCTCAAGAAATTTAAAATGGAATATTGCAAACCCATCCTTACTCCAATGGTAACAGGCTGCAAATTGAGCATAGACGACTCATCTAAGGATGTGGATCAAAGGTTGTACAGATCTATGATTAGTAGTCTTCTATATGTAACAACCTCCAGACCAGATGTTATGCAAGCAGTTGGACAAGTAGCAAGATTCCAAGCAGCACCAAAATAATCACATATTAAATATTCACCAGCATTGGAATATCTTCGCCAAAAGCTTGGGATTCTCCCAAGTTCTCATTAGATTTTCCTTTTTCAGAATATAAAGGGGGAGTGGAAGTAGATTACAGGTCTGCAGGAAAGTTGTGTGTCAGGGGGAGTGGAAGTGTGTACAGGTCTGCAGGATGGTTGTGTTTCAGGGGGAGTTACCCTTTGCCATTGATGTCAAAGGAGGAGAGAATGTTGTAGGAAGAGGTGTCATGATCGCAGGGGGAGTACTTGTGTTGCCATCAATGCCAAAGGGGGAGATTTTTGATCAGCGGATGTCATTGATGTCAACCCAAGCAACACCAGGGGCTAACCAAATATTGCATGGGATTTTTAACCTACCAAATTAATATACTCTGGGTCAATAATGATTTTTATGGTTTCTACTTGTCGAGATGTTTCCGTTGATATATGGCACGCCATGTAATTCTTCATGGTTTGAGAGATATTCATGTTTGAAGTTTGTACCCCCAGTTACTGGGCTAAAACCCCATGGGGTTAGGGCATGGGTCATTGAAAAGTAATAATTAATATTTTTTAAGCTCCTAAAATCTCTCCCACGTTCACTTGTTGAAGCCCCTCTCAACCTAAGCATTTATATAAATTGTGATCCTCATTTCCTCCTTATGCAAGGGATTTCGCCATCTGAAACAGGTCATCGTGCATTTTCGCTCTAAATTTTTTTCTACGAAGGTTCAGAAGCTGAAATTTTTATGAGGCAAAGCCGAAATCTTGAGGAAGATGTTGTAACAATTTCAGATCAAGGTGCGCAACATGTTTGGAGATATGATCTGTGGAAGTCAGGGTTTTTGCAGGCTCCTGAAATTCATATCAAAGAAGTGACCTTGGTAAAATTGTCATAACTCTCTCTCTGAGTATCAGATTGAAATTCCATAAAAAGTGGCAGATAGTTCATAGTATATAGTGTTTTCTCTATCAATTTTAGAGCCAAATGAAGAAATAGTGACACGGGGCATGCCGTACAAGTGCGCTCTGCTGAAACAGTCCATAATTAGGGCATTGTGAGAGATTGGGTATAACTCTCTCTCGAAGAATCCAAATTGGGTCAGACTTGTGGCATTGGAAAGACGACTCAGAGGAATACTACAGGACCAAAAATCAAATATTGAGGATCTGAAATAACAGAGATACACCAGATTCAATATCGAGCTCCTGGAAGGAAAGAAAAAGCTAGATCATGTGTTGTCAAGGGTTGCAAAGGACCATAATTTCTATGGCAAAAAAGCAAAGCAAGGTGCAGCAGAAGGTAGCATGACAAGAGCAGCAACCAAGGTGCATAACAGCAGCAAGAAGTTCATCATATGAAGTCTTCAAGTGGGCAGCACTGCATACAATCATTGTAAAGGTATCATTGTACTAAGTCATTGTAAATACATTATTATAAAAATTGTACTAGTGCCTATCTGCCAAGGGTTGAAGAGGTAGTGTTGGGAGGTCAAGGATCATCATTAGGTGGTTGTATCAAAGTTGGGGTTATGGTCTAGTATATCTTCTTCTTCTACATCATTCTATATCATTGTAAAGTAGACCATTTTCCCTGGTACGGGAGTCCATTCTTCTTTTATTCTTCTATAGGGTGGTAGGGTGGTGCTAGGGTGAGTTATAGCTCATTGGGTGTTGGGGCATCCATTCAGTTGATACTGAAGAATATCGGGCATTGGAGCATCCATCCAGTGGGAGATGGAGAAGAATTCTTTTCTAGATTCTAGGAAATTGGAGCTTTATTTTCAATTGGAGTTGAATATTAAAGAATTGTTAGAAAATCATTAGGTGGTTTTTGTCCCGGAGTGGGTTTCCACCTTAAAAACTATGTGCATTTGTGTTCCTCTTGTTTTCTTCTATCATTGTACAAACACTGATAATAATTAAAGATTAACTAAGGCTCTAATTGAAAGAAATATTGATTCACCCCCCCCCCCCTTTCTCAGTATTTCCAACAGAACCAAAGGATAAATTAGTCTTGTGTAAATTATCATATAAGGGAAAACTAATACCTTACCATTTGTAAGAAAATTTATTTCGTGACCTTTGCATGACATGTGAAGAATATATAAACGAAGTTTTACAAAACATAAAAACACAGTGGATGAGCTGGAAAGGAAGGTGAGCAAGTTGGAGAATGATAAGAAATAACTCAAACGAATAATGGATGGTGTGCTTAGTTGCAGGGCTCCTTCAACCAATTACAACATGTGCCTGGCAGAAATATTGCTAATTTTTAAAAAGAATGCTATCATCAACAATAAGCCTTTCCAGGTTGAATACAATCATGGTTTCATGGAAGCATACATGGCCTGCATGAATCTAGAAAAAGGCTTTCTCTGTGAAATGTACCAAAATAATTTTTTGGTATCTCCTAACAAAATATGGAACCCCAACCATGTTACAGGGGATGTCCAATTGAGAGCCTTGGTATCGTATTTGAGAAATCAAGCATGTTGGGTGGAAGCTCTTAAAATTTATATACATAATTCCAGGAGCCTTATGTGGGTTAGAGGATAATATCAAAGACCTATGCAGGTGATAAAATAACAACAAGAGTTGGCCAGTTTTCCAAAGGTAGCAGAGAATATCGCCAGGAACATGTAGGAGACCATTGCATATTACGCAACCCAGATTCAAATATTGGAAACTACCGCACAAGAAGGATGTAAAGCAAGGTGGGATGCTTTATGAAAAAATCATGAAATAGAGATCCATTTATATACCTAAAATTAAATATAGCCTTAACAAGGGTTACTCAATATATTATTTCCATGGGACAATGTGGGAATAACTAGAAAGGTCTTAGATTTCACTATCCAATGATCTGGCTGCCAGCAAGGATATATAAAAAGAACTATACCTTGAGGAAAAAATAAGAGTTTCAATGCTGGATTGTAATTATGGAGACATGAGGGTATCTTCATGCTGGTTAAGCAGGGCAAAGTGATTATTATATAAGAAATATTCATGAAAATCCCCCTTCATTCTCATATTCTAATTGACCCATGTTGTTGCCGATATTCACTCCCTCACCGTTGTTGACACACTGGCTCACCATTACTGAAATATTGGATCACTGGTGCGACAACTAATAGACAACAAACACATAATCTTTGGTGTTGTAATATATATTATTCTCCAATAATATATCACCATTAGCATTGAGTTGTTATAAAAAAACTAGTAAAATTGTGTTTTACATGTTTAGTTACAATTTCGTTGTAGACATCAAACACATAATATTTTATGTTGTAATATATATTATTCTCCAGTAATATATCACTATTATCACTGAGTAGTTATAAAAAGCTGGTAAAATTGTGTTTTGCATGTTTAGTTACAATTTCGTTGCATTACCTCTACAAATTTTGTTACATTTCTATTTTTTTTATTCCAATTTATATATCAGATTCATGTTTAGACACCAATATATGCAAGCATAATGCAAGTATGGAAAACCACTTGAAATCTATCTTCCATAACATACAAAATAATCAATGTATTGAAACACTGAGTGTAAGTGCATGGAGTTATTTACTCACCTTAAATGACAATTCAAACAAATTAGAAAATCAACAAACATATCATCACCACCTATCAAACATACATGAATATAATCAACAAAACGATAATACATCAAATACATGTAATACATGAATAAATATTAAAATCAATTTGAAAACAAAATTGTGCACAAGAAACCTGGGAAACCATTCATTATTGGAGCGAGGGTGACCTCGCTTGTTGAGTTGTTCAAACTCAAATGATTCATCTTCATCTTCCGCGATATTCAAGCAATTTCCAATATTGAATTTTTTTCTTGTTTTCCTTCTCTTTTTGAGGCTCAGAAAACTCTTCTTCCTCTTTAAAGATGAATCAAAAGCACCCAACCCACACATGAATTCACAATCCATAATATGAAGATTCTTGGATTCATCCAACATTTTTTTAAACAAAGAAATTAACTGTTCAATCTTGGTCAAAGTAGGAGGAGGACATTTTCGAACCAGGTCTATGTAGCCAAATAACTCCTCAACTCAATTCCTTCAACATTTACATCAACATTGTGACTATCCATGGAAAATGTGTTTGCATCTTCACCAAGATCCGATATTGCCTCTATATTTATCTCAAGAGTTTCATTGTATGAATAAGTTGTGCTTTGATGATTTTGTAATTGGTTTGAAGCCATTGAACGAGAAGACAACCAACCCACCTTTATGGCATGCTTGCAAATGTTTCCATGAATAGACCATGGGAAGTCACAAGTTATGGAATTTGTGCGATGAAAAGTGGCAAGATATTGCATATTAATTTTATATTGACTCCTCACCCAAAAAACATGAGACATTTTCTCATGAGGGTTGGAATATCTAGAATTATTTTTTCTTTTTCCATTGATGATTCCAATTGTTTCTCTTTTCTGTAATTATTAAAAAATCCTTCCTTTTTTAGACTTTCCTTAAACCGATGACAGGGTTCAACATTTTTTATAAGAACATATATCAACCAATCCATCCTACGAGAACATTTATTTCTTCTAATAGATAGAAGTTTGTCTTTATGTAACAGTGATATGGCTCCACAACATTGTTTGTCTCCTTCTTTGCATGGGGAAAATCCCGAAAACCTTTCATCCACATCCCTAATTGCATAACAGTTGGTTTAATGAAGATATTTCATCCATATGAAAACCAAAACTATAAATTTAAGAAAGAGTTTGTCAACTTACAAATCTTGTCACTAACAACCCAATTCTTGTGTAAATAGTCTAGAAACTTTTCCTTGTTAGAAAATTTGTTGAAGAAAGCATTAATTGCATTGCTCACTTCAACACTAGAACAATAATTCATAATAAACCCAACTCACTAAGCATTTTTAATCTATTTATGGACTAATGGCCATTCGATTCTCATTTTTTAGCCATGCTCGACGTACGTTCCAAAAACACAAGATAACATTGCACCTTGTGATTCTCTTGCCACATTCAATTCATTTCAAGCATGCTATTTTTGTAATAAATACAATTTGTACTGTAAAATAAGAGACTGAAGTTACGTTAAAGCACCGATTTCAGCTAATGCATCATCACGGGGGCGTCATTGATAAAGCAATATTATATCACGTGCGTTCATATTGGGGTAATTTTTTTTAGAAAAACCCAAAACATTATATTGGACATATAACTATGGGTTAGAGAATTTTTTTTATTACATAGGGAATATAAATATTTTAGGGTATTTATTATTAATTTATTTGGCCAAATGGCTTGTTGGGCGGGCATGTCAAAAATCAAAAGAGCGCATTCGATAGTTTTGCCATTAGAGCACATCCCATGGCAGTTTTTCCATTGGAGCACATTCCATTGCAGAGAACCATTGCCATTTGATTCAGATTCAGTAGAGGCCACCATTGGCATTCGATTAATCAGAGATTCAGCAGAGGTCGAGGTCGGCCACGGGAGCACGTTTGATTCAGCAGAGGTTCATTGCCATTCGATTCAGCAGGCTGCATCATTTCCATTCGATTCAGCAGAGATTTAGCAGGCTGCACCATTTCCATTCGATTCAGCAGAGATTCAGCAGAGGCCAACCATTTCCATTCGATTTAGCAGAGGCGGATGGGCATTGCAGACCTCAGAGGCAGACGGGCACCATTGCAGACAGTAGAGGCAGATGAACTAGGGTTTAGACAGGCGGCAGACGAATTTGAGGTTCGCAAACCAACTCTCTTATCTCTACTATAGCTGCTGGTGATATCCGTTGGTGAGTCAAAGTTTACAAGCTATGCATGTAATTTAAATGTAATTTACTTCATATAAGATAAGAAAATCATTCATTGCCTGAGTGAAATACTTCATATAATACTCCTCTTCTTCAAACAAATGCAAATGCAGAATCCCCTTCTAGTTTAGTTTCCCAGTTTGTCATGGTCACGTTGTGACAAGTTCCTGAAACAAAAAGATCGCTACAAAAGTACGATTGCCCAAAAACCAAAAAACGGTTCTAAAATAGAGCATACATATTTAAACGCATCCCTGGCCTCTGAAATTAAACAACATCATTGTCTGCTTCTTGCCTTTTCTTCTGATATTTTTCTAGGAGTTAAACCCTTTCACGCTCTACTTCCTTCTCGAAAGATACTTCCTCCTGTAATTGCCTTATTTTGATTTCCCTTTTCCTTTCGTCACACGTTTTAATAAGTTCTTGCCTCACCCTTTCGTATTCTTCATAATATTTCAATCTGGTTTCAATTATCAATTTTCTTCTTGCAATCTCTTCATCAATTTTGATCCTTTGTTCTTGTTTTTCATCATTCACAACTTGTGTATCCTTTGGGAGCTTAGCAGAGTCAACTTAAAGTTGGTGGAAACGGTCTAAGTGTACCTTCTTGAACTCATCCTGCATCTTTTACAACATCTTCATTTAGTTGATCAATTTGTTGTCTATAACTTTGCTCCAAATAGTCCATCTCTTTCTTGCATTCCTTGTGTTGCTCTGTAGCCCTCTGTCTAATAATCTTAATTTCAGCTTCTTTGAAAGCCAACAATTCTCATTGAAGGTTGCCCAACATCACCTTTTCCACAGGAGGGAGATGACTAATAGTTGTATGGTATCCCATATGCCCTTTCTTATTGTATGATCATCCACTTGTCACATAAAATAAACACTTTCCAATGATTGGAAGAGTACTCTAACTTCTATTCCCAGAACCTTTGAGTGACCTTACACCCCCGTAATGCAGTTACGATGTGTGAAACTCGAATGGTGCAATCTATTCTTAACTGCAAGACTGTTATTGAGATTTAAGAAGAAGCAACCATGCACCCTTAATTAAAAAAAGACGGAGCTTTAATTGAAATTTGAGAGGAAGGTCCATGGGATAACTCGGTGTTTTCTTCCGTAAGCATTTTCTGGGATTTTTTGGTCGATGGTCTATCTATTAAGATATCTTCTTTGAGATTTATAAGTTTTAGTTTTTCACATTTTCTGCTGTTTTTTCATTCTCTCATTATCTGGCATTTTTAGTTGCTTTACCCATTTTCATGCTTCCTCCTTTATGGTTTTTCATGTGTGTGACATTTAAAGTTTAAAATTTTGACCACTTGATCGTGAGTTTTAATAGTGCATACTCATCCACCAACCCATTAGAGCTTCTCGATCTTGTTTTAGGCTAGCACCAATTCTTTTGCTCCCTTATGTGTTGAAGGTTAACATGGATTCTTTTGACAATAGTCTGGAAAGCATCCATTTAGTTTTTATATGAGATATGTGATCGCCGAGCTGTTACACTATTATTACATGTTGTGTTCCACTTTTCTTTAAGTTGCTTGGACTGATCAATATTTTTGTTCCTGACATTATCTCTTAAGAACCAGCTTCCACTTCAATTAAAAATCCTCCTATTTGAATCTCTGTCTAAACCACCATCAGCAAGATCTGATTATTATCCCCACTTATTCTTTTCTTGATTGCTCAGTTCGTGTCCCTTATCAATCCTTTTGATTATAATTATTATCTAACACCTGGATTAAAACAAACATGAGGTTTTCAAATGTTGAATTTATTCTTCTTCTATACCTAGTGAGTTCCTACCTATAACCTTTTTCCCACATGTCAGTTTATCTTCAAGTAGATAGTAATGTTCTTTTGGAAAAAACTATGGCATTCTTCCTATATGCTTTGTCAAATTGTTCTGTTTTCATGAAACTAATATCCCATTGTTTTTCGGTCATGATTTTTGTCTTAAGCAAAACTTGTCTTGCATAAATAAGAATTCCATGAGAACATATTCCAGACCAAGCTTTTTGTCTACAACCCACCATAAAAGTTAAAACATGTCACTTGTAAAAGGGCTTCCAACTACTTGAAACAAAATTTTGTATGATACTATGAAGTGGTTCTATGCTTGAAAAAAAGGTGGGGATGAGGGATCGTGAAGCACGTTAGTTAAAGAAGTGTCATAATGTCATTCTATTTAAAAATATCAATTTTCATTCAAGCACAGACTATTGGGGTGGCTTATGTTCCACCATGGATTTGCTGTCAAGACTAGATTTCAAAAATGTTATGTTGCAAAAGCAGCTGCGTACAGTGTTGTGAGACTCAGCAGGGACTTGTGACTCTTATCAAGTCTCTTCAGAAACAAGTACTTCGGTCTAAATTCGTCTGAAATGAAATTTGGCAAAACTTGAAAATTTCCACATTTTGAGTTCTTTTTTATATTTTTCTCTATTTTCTAAGTTTCAGCTAGTCTTGAACTGAGTTGTGCCAAGTCCTGAGCTGGCCGAGGTTTTACTGAGTTTGAGTCTCACAACCTTGGATGCATGAATGCTTTGTAGTAGGGATGAAATCACCGAGCATGTCTTTTGATGATCCCCGTCAGTGAAGACTTTTTGGGGATGGTTTTAAGCTGAATTTAATCATTATACATCCCTACTTTCCTGGAAATGTCCTCTCCTTTGGAACACATGGATGATTAGGGACAACTGCAAAATTTGTATTGTACACGTTTTGCTGCATTATATTGCTTTTCTGTGAAATATCAGTATATAGCTACATTTCATATGGAGCCATCCTATCTTAACTGAGGGGAATTGAAACTTTTTAAGCATGAATTGGCTTTGCTTGTTTAAACCAAATTCATTTTTTCCATAAAGATATTGAATTTCTTCCTAGTGGGATACAGGCTCATATGCTAGCACTTTTTAGGATGGGGATTTCCTTGTAATCTAGTTGTTAGATTGTTGTAAGTCTCTTTGTACGATGATGCAACTCTTTATTCCATGTACTAATTAATATATAATGCATTTTTCAAAAAAATCCAGAACATGTTGCTGATCATGAACAAATATGAATAGGGCAAGCTGTTAAACTAGCCAACTCAATTGGTTGCATACAAAAAATAGTTTGCAGGAGCCACAGACAACAATATGGCTAGCATAGCCCAACAAAAGTGTTTCTTGCTTATCGAGCCTACTTACGTGTAGCTTATAAAGATGTTTTACACAAAGCTAAACAAAATGTCAGAAGATGGTGAGTTGTTACTAAATGGTTTTCTCAACTCAAAATGGATTAGAGATGCGAGCACACACAAAAAGCACTTCTGACTAATATTTCGATTTGGGCACAGGTGTGATTTCTTGGTTGAATAAGAAACACATAGTAATTTCCCCTGATTTGAAAAAACCAAAATATTAAATATATGGCAACCTCCGCAACTAGTTGTGAAGCTAATTAGCTTCCCATGTGTGTAGCGGAGTTTCCAGATTAAGATGTTGGGGCCCATTATTGTTTTTTGTGATAATTAGAGTTATATATGGTTCTATAAGAAATTAGAATCCAAGCTTGAATGACTAATCCAAACACATTCAGATCAGGTGTCATTTCCTGAGATATAGAGCACACAGGACAGCTGTCACCCCACATTACATTTCTATGGATTCACAGGTGGTCAATATTCTAAGTTCTAACAAATCCCCTAGCAAAGGAGAACCAAAACATTGATAGACAAGCTTGTTTTGATGGAGAAGATATTCCTCGCAAAAATGGAATATTAGCTTTTTGTTGCTCTGAGCCTATTCTCCAAATAATTTTCTTCATCTCCTAAAAGTTAGGATTTCCTATTTTTAGGAGCTTCTATTTGTACACTATTAATGATTAGTCATTAGTCATTATGTTTTTAATTTCTGTCTTTAATTTCCTTCTATTTTTTATTGTCTATGCTTAGCTATTCTATCTTTACATTTAGTTGATTGTTTGACTAGTGATTAGGCATTAGTCAGTTATTTGCATCTAATAATGAATTGAGCACTTTAATTAGATAGAATATTCTATCTACTGGTACATCTCACTACTGATACGCAAGTGTGCCTTATCTAGAGAGAAAAAGTCAAATTTGCACCAATTCACTTGATGCATGTCAATGAAACTTCAGTGAGACAATCTCTCACGTGGGACAGCCTTTCTAGTATAACCAATGTGTCAATTTAGGAGATTTAAGTGAGTCTTTTGTCATCTTCTTTATTATCTGCTGGTTGTTTTCTTCTACCACTTGGTCGCCTAACATGATCACATGGCAAGTTGAACTCACCCATGTGGAGCACCTACATTCAAGGGTGTTTCTCTTGTTTTATATCATTGTAATCACTCACTTGAAGTTAATTATAAGTATGTAATTGTTGTTACAGATTTCAAGCATCCTGGTTTTTATTTTCTGAATTAGCATTTTTCAGATCTAGATTCTAAACCATGTTACTTCACCTATTGATCCGAAAATCATATTTTCTATGGTTTTAGCCTTTGAAAAATATTATGTGTTGATTTGTGTTTCATAAGATCTTAGATGTAGGTTAGTGATGCCCGGGCTACCTGCTCAATCCACTTTCACACACTCTTGTGCCTATAAAAATGCATTCCAAGTTTTTGCCAAATAATTTTTGTCTGGTCAAATGCTAACACTATGCGGAAGCCTTTTAGTTCTACCTCAGATTCAATTATTGAATTACAATTCCTATGGTTGTAAAACCACACCTCTTGCCCCTCTCATTTCCTATGGAAGCTTACTTTCGGCCCTTCATTAGGCCCAATTTGGATTAACACCCAACTTAAAAGGTCTACAGCTTTTATAGTCCGCATGTAACACTTTACACCTTACCATCTCACTTTAACCATAACTTATAAATATGCAATCATTATAATAACGTATTGTCTTTGGGTTTAAACCCCAACACTAACACATACGATCCCACATATATGTAACCTGCATACAATTTCATTATACAGGGCTCAACTATATATATATCAATGCCTAACTAATCCACGACCATGGGTTTAAAATCCCAACGCTACTTAAATCCCACTATTCGGCAACAATGGCATACATTCGGCCCACACATTTATATATTTACCGTTCAACACTAATTAACAAAGGTTAATAATCAAACATGGACGTGATAGATCAACTGGGGCCCAGCGTAAATGCACCTCTCCATCCAACAGTTCATACACTCTCGCGTTCTCGTTAACAATAGAATGAACAGAATTGCATATCGCATTTTTAAAACACTCGGATCTTAATCTTCCAAAATTGCGCGACGTAAGTGGTTTCCAATTACCACTCTTGGACGCGTGTCAAGCCAAGACCATAATCGTGTTTTTTTTCCAAATTTTCGATACCACTTTTTGGTTGCGCGATACAGCGGGTATTCTGAACCCCAGTTTTAATGCTCATTAAATCAGAGTTCTGTTCCTCAAGGTTCCACCGTCTTCATAACTCTGTTTTAGTTATATTCCACCTTCGCGTTCCGTCTTACAATCCACACTGAGCGTTAACGAATCTCTGTGTACTTTAGTTGTTGCGCTTCAACCTGGTTTTAAAACCCGCCATCAATCATCACATAGCCTTACTTGCTCTTGGCGCTGCTCCCGGCGTTCTCTCCACTTCTATGAAACAAGATTTTTCCACACTGGTTCAACAGGACTCAGAGTCACTACTCGAACCAAGTTACAGAGATTTCAGAACCCCATGATTGTTATTGACAGCGCCATTTATCAACGTCGATTTTCTCTTATACGATTCAGAGCATCATTTAACCACTCAGCTTATAGAATCACCACATTCTCATACAACTCAGAATGCTCTACTTTAAATCAAATGACACTGTATGCAATAAATTATCCACACATCATTAGAGTAAAAATAGCTGGATTGAAATCAAGCTAAATTATCCACACATCATTAATTCATGAGAAATTACAAATTCCAGCTTCAAAAAAACTATCCAAATGCTAACACCCAATTTAATGACCAATAAAGAATTGGAGTATTTCTCAATTTTTGAATGCTCTGATGTAACAAGATTGTAACAGTATGATTCAAGAAAATGAGAGGAGTGGACATAAAAAGTGGGTCGCTAATGGCCATAGAGAAATTTCTATGTGCAAAATATTATCTGTCATTTCCATATTATGGAATTCAGAACCATTAACCATATAAACCTTCCTACGTTGTCAGGATAATGCCATGATGAAGTCCCTGGACATGAATATCATAACGTGCCCAATTACCAATTTTTAATGGCCATCACCAATTTTCAATAGCTATGGATGGTTGAACTAGTAATAAAATCTGATGGCAATCAGGCCTTCATATGAAACAATATGAATTAATTGTGCACATTATTAAATTTCAAATAGAATGTTATTGCTAACCTAGGCTTTTAGCCCTAGATTCAGTCAGTGGTAACTTTCTTATCTTCAAATGGGTGAAAAATCAGAATAATAGAATGGAATGTTCAAAGTTCAAACACCCAGGCATTGGATAGGCTAATGGACAATTTTGGTGTCTAAAATCCAAACATATCTGTTTTTTATAGTTGCTAGTGCTAGTGGCAGCTACACTTGTAGTCAATCTATTTGGTAAAAAATGCCCTGCGTACTTTTATAGTCAAAGAAAGCATATTATTCCAAATATAAATTTAAAACATTTAAATATTTGCAAATGCATTCATATAGGATAAAACAACATAGTGGATTGGAACGTTCATTAAATCGATGTCAATTTCAAGAAACGTTCATTAAAACTAGAGACAGAGATATAGGTCAATTTTAAGAAAATCTCGAACGAGATTCAAAGAAGGGCTCTATAGAAATGACAGGTAGGATGGAATTGAATGACCTGCACCACCATCAGAAATAAGGGCAGCACCTCTGTGCCTTTTCATTTGTATGTTGTTTGGCATATTTTAAATTTTAATAGTATTTTTCTATGACAAACATAGTTTTATTTCCAATTCCAAATGATGAACAGAAGTCCTTTAAACAGTGATAAATGGAATGCTAACAAGCATGGAGTTACATTTAAACAATAATCTTTTCCGGCCCAAAATCAAAATCAGCAGCACTTCAAATAACCAATATGAGAAGTGGCATGCAGTTTCCACAAAGGCTTAAGGTCTTTCTCTTTGTTTGTTATAAAAAATAAAAGAGAATTACTCTGTGGCTTCAATTTGCAGTCATGAATACTTCAGTTTCACAAGTACGGGATGAAATGATTTCCATTAGTCACTACGGAATGTATGCAGTTGTAAGTTGTGTTTTGACATGAATTCAGGCAAGTAACACTGAATCTGAAAACCTCAAATGGACTTAAACTTTAAAGATACAAAGTTTGTAGTATGATACAGAGTTTGGAATATCTGGGTTCTTTTGTCCTATGTAATGACATGGTATCTGAGCTCTCTCTGTCCAAGTCAGATCACACTTTAAAAAAGGGACAAGTGGATACCAGTGATACTAGCGAACAATAAATTGAATAAAATCCATTTCATACCAGCAAAAAATAAAAGCTACGATGGTTTAGTTTTGACACGGTTTTGACCTCTTTAGGACACAAAAAAATGATGTAAATAAGGCCAAAATTGAGGCAGATTTAGGGGCTAAGCTTGCTTGTAAGTTTGTCAATGTTTGACTCAATAAATCAACTCTTAAATCTGTTTTAGTACTCTGTTTTATTTCTGGTTTTAGTTCCAACTCTCAAATCTGTTTTAGTACTCTGTTTTATTTCTGGTTTAGTTCCAACTCTCAAATCTGTTTTAGTACTCTATTTTATTTCTGTTGGAACACCTAATCCTACATGGGTAGGTGTGGAATGCGAAAATTCACAATGGAGTCCAAGTGACCTTGGAATATGAAACCAAGAGTCACACCATTGTACTATAAATGTACATCTTTGTATAATGGAAAATAAGAAAGCCTCACCTTATCTTTCATTGTGTGTTGAGTCTCTTGTGTGTGTGTGTTTATTCTTCTCATACACCATGTGTGTGTTTAACATGGTGTTTAACATGGTATCAGAGCGGGCGATTGCTGGCCCTGCTCCAAATTGAGTGAGCCATTTGTGTTTATGGCCTGTGCATATCTGCAAAAATTCTTGGCATTTTTGCAGCATTTAGATTTTTTCTGCAGCAGTCATTTTTGCCGCATTCATCAAGCTTTTTGCAGCATTCAGAAATTGGCAGCATTCCTGCATTGATTTTGAAGAAGAGCAGCATTGTGCATTCTGCAGCACTTGGAGATTTCTGCAGGTTTTCATTTTGAATTTCCATGCAATTTCTGCTGCCCACTTTTAAATTTATGCATTTTAAAGAGCTGCTGGAAAATAGTTTAAAGAGGGCTTCTGAAGATTTTTCTGAGTTTTTTCATTGAAAAATTTCTGCAATCATGGGTTTTTTTGCTGCTGGAAAATATTCTCTGCTGCTGAAAGAAAAAGATTATTTTCCTGCTACTTCTAAGTCTATGGTTCTACATTTACCCTCAATTGCAATTTTACTGCTTAAAATTCTGCAAATTTCTGAACTCATTCCACTGCTCTCTGTTGTTTTAAAAAAAAAAAAAAAAAAAAAAAAAAAAAAATCGATTCAAATTCCAGGCCTTTCGGCCCTCCTCCTCCTACATTTTTTTTTACATAACATTCTCTCAACCTACGCTTATCCCTACGCCCATTCCTCCCCACCTCACCGCACAATCCTTCCCTCCCACTACTCTACGGCCTCACTGCTCCTCACCTCTTAAACTAAACCACGCACTACGCCTATCCCTACCTGCGCTATCCCTTACCACTCTCTGCAACACACCACAACCCCCCTCACTGCTCTCACCCATGCGCTCCCCTACAGCACTCAACTCCACACAAATCTACAAATCCGCCCCCTTGTTTTCCCCTTATTGCTCCAGCCATTCCTCACATGCCCCTAGCCAACCTGCAAACTCTGCTAACTTAAAACCCTCCCCTTATCGCTCCTCTCAACACTCACCATTACCTACGGCGCTCCCTATGCTCCCTACACATCCCCCTTGCGCAGACCCATAACCCTGATCCTCCTCACCACTCCCTCGCATCACTCTCCCCTCGACCTACATACATCTCTTACCCCCTCACCGCCAATCTCCACTCCTCACGGCCCTCCGTCTACCCTGCTACCTCCGCATCCTACCTACGAGCTCTCACATATGACTCTCCATTCCCAACACTCCCTCTCACGACATTCTCTCCCTTTCCCGCTCGATTGCACACAGACGCCCACAAAAACTAGTACCGCCCCCATATTTGAATAATACCGCCCATATAACTAATACCGCCTATCTCTTTTAAATTCATTGTTTTTTATATATTTTTAAATTTTTTAATATCCACCCCCCTTCTCATATAATAAGTCCACCCCTTATAATACTTTCCCACCAATTAAATTCCCTTTCTATATAATCCCTCTCCTCTTAAATTAATTTCTTTTTGTTAATAAAAATCCCCTCCATTTTACTACGATCCCTCATTCCCATTTTTTAATTAATCCCAATTAATTTATTTTTTAATTAATTATAAAAAAAAACGAGAGAGAGAGGAAGGAGAGAATATGAGCAATGAAAGAAATGACATGTGAGCGGATGGATTGAATATATAAGAAAATTACCAGTTGACATTTTATGATTTGTAGCATATATAAGAGGGTGATTTTAGAAGAATTTTACATGTGAAGACAAGTTTGCCATCATTGAAAGCTTGACTCTTTGAAGATGAAAAATCAATTGCCTTAAAGGCGTCTTGCACAAGTGTTTTTGTTTGCACATTTACAAAATATTTTTGCAGAGATATTGACATTGTATTGTGAGTGGAATTTGCATCTTCTTCATAGTTCCAATCAGTAAATTTGAGTTGTTGATGTAACTCATTGTTGATTTTCCTCCATCATTTGAGGAGCACACTTTGTACTTTAATATTTCTATAAGTCATGTGTATTTTTGAAAGGAAGTTGAGTCACATTGTAAACGGGTGCATTTTCGGTTGAAGCCAACACCCTTTATTTTGAGCCTAAGTTGTTGAAAATGGCTAAAATAAATGAGGCATTAGAGTTTTTTAATAGCCTCATTCATTCAAATGTTGATGATATGATAAAAATGAGCAAGGATGCTCTTTGTAACATTCAAAGTTGTTTGCTAGATGCACGAGAAAAGATTGAGTTTTTGCAGTTGGAATCTCAGCTCCAACGAGATGAACTTCAGCAACAGAGTCACCATTCTAAACCTGTTTCTGTTTAGAAGATTGAGAAGGACTCCCATCAGTAGCAAGTTAGTAAAGTTGAAGTTGATTCCCATTCAGTTCATTGTACTAGAGTAGATATACATGCAGATGCAGCAGTTCAGCCTGCACTTCTCAAGCCCATCATCAGACCTTGGGAAGAGCTTGTCCACAACAAGCACCGAACTAGTCTTCGATATGACAAGGATGTGTCCTTTCATATTCCAGACTACACCAAGCCCATCATATTTCAAAGTGCCGGATTCCTATATGACAGTTCACCTGCAACTGTTCCAGATCCTGCTCCACAACAACAACATCAAATTGTAAAATGCCAACACTGTGATCGAGTTGGCCATATGAAAGATCACTTTTTTGATCTTCATCCATGCAAGCACTGTGGTCGGCACACCCATTCTTCAGACAAATGCTTCAGAAACAAGCCTCCTGCAAGAACAAAGATTCATCTTGGATGGATCGCTTCTTGGCAATGGGCATCAGCAGCCAAGAAGATGTTTAAGTCACATGTCAGAACATGTTCACAAATATTGAGCAAAATTGCAGTTGAGTTTTCGCCATCATCTCACCTTGTCCCTGACAGGGGGGAAAATGGTGGTCATGTACAAGCTTCGACGTCAGATCAAGCGAGCCTGAGCCACAATCTCTCATTCCATGTTTAGAGTTGTAGCCAGAGACACAACAGTTCAAGCGAGCCTGAGCCACAATTTGTCATTCCAGATTCAGAGATGTAGCCAGAGACACGGATGCCCATGAGCATGCCTTCGGTTGGTGGACAACCTTAAACCATCATCTTTGGTTGGTGGATAACCTAAAACCATCACAGGTAGTAGACCTCCCTTCTTTTAGGTTGAAGGTCTCCTTTTCATATATGAGGAACACTTCCTCTAGCAGAAGCCTTCAGCTTCTTGCCAGCTTTGGTTGAGTTCCAGGAAATGCTTCAAGCATTCCAGAGTTGTTGGTAATCCTAAAACCATCACAGGTAGTAGACCTCCCTTCTTTTAGGTTGAAGGTCTCCCTTTTTATATGAGGGACAATTCCTCTAGCAGAAGCCTTCAGCTTCTTTCCAGTTTTGGAAGAGTTCCGGGAACTGCAACAAGTTTTGCGTTCCAGTGTTGGTGGTCATCCTTAAACCACCTCTTTTTTCCAAGATTTCAGAGAGTTGATTCAGCCAAGTGCTGCCATACATACTTTGCAGATTTGTATTACAACTCTCTTCTTTGACTCACACATACCCCTTCGGATTAAGGGGGGATGTTGGAACACCTAATCCTACATGCGTAGGTGTGGAATGCGAAAAGTCACAATGGAGTCCAAGTGACCTTGGAATATGAAACCAAGAGTCACCCATTGTACTATAAATGTACATCTTTGTATAATGGAAAATAAGAAAGCCTCACGCTTATCTTTCATTGTGTGTTGAGTCTCTTGTGTGTGTGTGTTTATTCTTCTCATACACCATGTGTGTGTTTAACATGGTGTTTAACAATTTCTGGTTTTAGTTCCATTTGAGGAATCCATCGCCAAATTTTTTCCATCCCGCTCGAAACCGTCGCTATACCGACGTCTATAGAAAAGTGTCGTAATACCGACACTTAAACTAGTGTCGCAATTACGACGTTTAAAGGAAGACGTCGCAATTGCGACACCATGGCCCAAAGCGTCACTATTGAGACGACTCTAAACGTCGCAATGGCGACACAATGTCCAGGTGTCGCCATTGCGACGTTTGGAGGCACCGTCCTAATAGCGACGCCTTTTCCGCCGTCGGTATAGCGACAGTTATTTTCGCGCTACATAAAAATACCAAACTTATATGGGCCCTACATAAAAATTCAAAACTTATATGCGCGCTACATAAAAATGTTTGGTATTTGTCGCAATAGCTACGTTTGATATCACGCGCGCATTCGCTCTCTGCTCTTGCAGAACAGCATGTGCGGTCAGCATTCGAGCTCAGCTCTTGCAGAACAGCATTTTCCCTCAGCATTCGCCCTCAGCGTTCGCCCTCAGCTCTTGCAGAACAGCATTCGCCCTCAGCTCTTGCAAAATGGTAAGTTCTTACTGCATGCCCTTCCTCCTATAGTAGGGTTGACTCTATTTGGGTTTTTTTGGTCAATTCCATTGGATTGTGTTAGGCTGTATGGTTCTCTCTAGATGTCAAGAATCAAGATTCAATACCCTTATTATCTTCATCACCCAATACAAGATTTAAATTTTTCCCAAAGAAACGCTTATTAATTTGGCAGCCATTATTTCTCCCTGCTTTAAAAACCCTACATTTAAATGAAAACAAGCATCGCATTTCAACTACAAAAATCTATTAGTGTTCAAATGTATATGCAGTTATTAACGTTCGATGTCGCGCGTATCCGCCCTCCGCTCTTCACCATTCGCCGCATTCGGCCCCCGCCTCTTGCGTAACAGCACCCGCCGCATTCGCCCGAGCTCTTGCGGCACGCACCGCCCTCGCATTCGCCCCGAGCTCTGCGGTGACCAAACATCTCACCCCGGATTCCCCTCGCCCTCTTTCGAACAAGATTTGCCCCGTATCCGCCCCTCGGAATAAGAACAGCCTTTGCCCCTCGCATTCGCCCTCGCTCGTCGCCCCTCAGCTCTGCAACAACATTCGCCTCAGTTCTTGCAAATGGTAAGTTCTTACCCAGGCCCCTCCTCCTATGGGAAGAGGGGCTGACTCTATTTGGGTTTTTTATCAAGAATGTGCGGTATGTCTATATTTGCAATGATTTAGATTGCCTTGAAAAAGGAAAGGTAAATTATTTCCCATGGAAAAAGAAGGTTTTCCATTTTTATAGGGTGTTTGGACTTACGTGGAAAAATTTATGGTATGCCTTTCATATTATGTAGTTTAAATTTGAATTAACAGATTATTCTACATGAAAATATAATTACCTATGTGATGTCCTTCATCACTAATTAAAATTATAGGCTTTCAATTTCCTAGACTCTAACTCATCCGATGCTAAATTCTAGGTTCTCATTGGTGGATCACTCTTCCATTGATTTCCTTTCCCTCTGGATCTTGTCATACTTTAAAAGTCATCAATGATACATATATTATTTCAGGTATCCTAAAAGGCTTTATAGTAGAACATATTGTGAAGTTTTTTTGACACTTGAGGATTCTTTTTAGAACTGCAACGCGGTCTATGCTATCGAGTTATATATCAAGCAACTTGTCCTTAATAACCACACTATGAGGTAGGTTCAACCAGTTTGAACTTGTTGGGACATAGCATATGAAGTTGTGTGATGAGTCCATATCGCAGGTCTATTATGGTGAAAAAAGTGAAGACATGTAATGATAGTTATTATGTTAACATTACTAGAAACATTTTCGAAATTATCCATGCTATCAAGATGTCAAAATTCCATGCATTAGGTGTCAATACTCGTAGCTAATAGATAATAATAATAATATAAAAAATCACAACTTTATTCTTGAAATATGATTGTTACACATTGGTAACCTAGTTCATGAGTTACTATCACCCAAAGATTGCAAAACAAACTTAAAATATAAATTAACCCAACATGAGAATCCAACTAAGGGTTTCTTGACAAAATCATGCCATAACCTGGCATTTTGAAACCCAAATTTGAATCCATCATAAGTAATACAATGCAAACTCAGATGGATTTTCAATGCATGTTTGCATGCTACACTTATTCTTTGTCTAGATATCATTTTTTAAATGGAACCTTTAGTCAAGCCCACAGTCCTTTTTATGTGAAAAATTTCAGCTCTATTTGAGCTCTTTTTTGCTCCACCACCTCCATAAACCAGTGTTACACGGGGTCTCGCTCCCCCACCTAGGGGTCTAGATTCCTCGCCCCCTCGCACTCCGGGGTCTTGGGGACTTCTAGGGGATGTTTCCCTCACGCCCCCTCACGTCCCCTCACCGCCCCTTTTAGTTTATGGTTTCGTGTTAAAATTTGATGTGCCACTTAGTATATTTGAGAATCCAAGTGATTCTGATTCAGATGGTGACATGGTTGATCTTGATATATTCGTGCAGAAGTTGGATGCAGAGACTAGTGGGGCATTAACTTGAGCATTTATGCTCATTTATCAGTATGATGATATCATTTGATATTCATATGTTATGTTTTATGCTTTATGTTTCATACATAACTTATTTGCGTTTAAGTTTTATGTTTCAGACTTGAGTTGTAAACTTCAGTTTAAACTCTATTTTGAATCTTGATATAATATGTCATATGATATCTTAAACTTTATTTTCATTGTACATTGTTAGTAGTTACATTAATGATTATATAGTTACAAACTTACAAACTTACATGCATGATTGTATGATGTATGTTTTAACTTTCAACTTTTAAATTTGTTTCAATTATATGATTCATCATTCATCGATTTGTAATTTTATCATTTATGATTTATCTTTCATGATGCAAGTGTATGATGACTGTATATACATTCCTTGCAAAAATATAGTTACATTTTAAATATTAAATTTTATAATTTTTAAGACCCCGACGTCCCCCCACGTTTCCTGAAAATTGGTAGGGAGCTTTTGCATAGGCCGCTCCCGCGCTCCCTCGTCCCCTCGCTCCCACCTCCAGGGGACTTTGTGGAACATTGCCATAAACATATGCAAACATATATCATGATCTTGGAATCCATTACATATGTATGTGCCAATGTTCCATAATCTTGCCCCATCATCAATTTAAGAAATTTCCATTGACTATCAAATTATGGAGGGGGGGAACTTTTTGCTCCAACATTTGGCTCAAAATCAGGGACCATCTTCGTATGAGGTGAATGAGAACTATAGATATTTGAAGAAGTATATTAGTGCCTTTTCCTCTAGCCATGGAGTCATATACAATCATCCATCACAAAAATTTGTCTTTGTTCATTCTCACCTTGAAAGTTGCAAAAAATCATGCCCTAATTGAAACGACACTAAATTTGAAAGATATAATAAAAATGCAAGCTAGAAGTGCCCTATTAATACAAAGGAAAACCTTCCTACCTACCCTAACTGAGATAAATTTTGATTGAATAGGAAACATGATATTTCCTATGGAGTTGATCCAACAACTTGTTAAATGTATGGGACTAAATCATGCATTTGATTTCTAGGGAAACATGCACATGAAGAGAAAAAGTGTAGAATTAATGGAAAATCCATACATGCCACTTATAAAAACTACACCGAAAGGTCAAAAAATACTTAAGGCCTTAACTTAATTTGAATCCAAAAATGACAAAACAGGATTAGTGAAAACACGAGAGTGGTGTGGGTGAACAACATAAATAAAAGTGAAGATACCTTTCCCCAAGATGCCTTTGTCACCGTTGTATGAAAACATGTTTTCCTTTCCCTTTATACATGCAAGTGAATGCATTATAGGTATGGTGTTTTTCCAGAATAGGAGAAGCCTACTTAAATATATCATTTGTGGATTGAATGTTTGGGTGCCTTAATGTGCAATGACATGTTTCCAGGACTGAATTCAATGCAAGGCATATTTGAAACTCTAACTCTGCCTTCCGGTGTCTTATTAGAAATTATTTCAGTTTTCATTTTGTGTTTTCAAGTTTTTACATTTATAATTTTATTGCAATGTGGCAGACTGATCAGAGCAGTGCAGGAACAACCCCGAGACGGGATGATCGCGGAAAGAGGCCAGCAGAAGAACATGTAAAGTGCTAGCATTGCTCTATCTTCAGGTATTTTAGTTATTTACATAATTGAAATAATATTAATTTTGTTCAAATATGCAGACACCTAGCCATGGTACGCCCGATGATTCCCTCTTTGAGGAAGAGCTTTCTTCATCCCTATCTCCAGTGTTCTTGTTGCGAAAAAAGGCACGAGATGCAAGGTCAAAATTTGATACTTTGATAGACGCGCCTCAAACACCTAAAACAGAAGAGAGGATAAAACATCTTATGAGCCAGCTAGAAAGATATCAGGTAATAATAAAAATTCAAAAGGATATTTTTTTTGTTCTGCATGAGATGAATTGTGATAGTTTGATTTTTAATTTTTACATTGACTAAACTAACAAAAAGTTCTTTTTTATGTAGCGTTTTCTGGCATTTGTTGAACCCGGTGTTGGTGGTAGTGGGACACAAGGGCAAGAGATTGCCCAACAACCCTCTCGTACACCTTCTACTCCTTTAGGTGCTAGCCAAGAAACACACCCTGCCCAAGCAGACACCCAGCCAACCGCCGAACGTGTTGGCAATGATGAGGCTGATATGGCCAACTACATTATTGCGTTTCCTGGAGCTACACGTGTCAGCTCCACAGAGACCATTAATGGCACGTTGTTGGTGAACGATGAGGGTGTCCCTATAAAGCATGTACAACTCCCAGGTAAATTTTAATATTTTAACTATTTCATGTACTTTATCTAAAACATATTTATCATGATTTTTATTTTTAAATTAATGATAATATCTTCTTTTTCTTTTGATTTTATTCTGTGTAGGAAACAATGAGTTCTATAGGATTCTGGAGAGCCATGCGTTGGTAATTTTTGGCCCAACCATACGTACAGGGTGGAATTCCCAGAATTCCAACCTGAAAAAAGAACTTTTAGATTATCTAGAAGCCCTTTTTGGTGTCGGCACATTTGACAGAAAAGCGGTGGCTCAGGTAGCCGGCAAATATTTGAAATATACCAGGGACACCTATAGGACGCAATTGCAATTTAACCCTAGATATGAGCGTCCTCTCGCAGTTTCAGAGAGTGAGTGGAGAGCACTCATCCATGATGGAAAAGAGAAAAGGGCAAAGAAAGAAGGAAAAATGCCAACCGGACCCGCAAGGTAAATTACAACTTTAATTCAATAGCTTTAATTTTCTTTATGTCTAAAATAAAAGTGTGCTACGTCATATCTGACTTCAATCTTTTGATGCTAGGTTGCCCGACACCTCAAAGGCAACCAAAGCTAGGATAGAGAAAAAGGGCCATCACAAGCTCGGCCAGGGTGGCTACTTGAAATTAGCTGCAAGAATTGTAATTAAGTAGCTAAACATCTTATAATTAATTGTATCGCCTTCCAACGTTTTTGTAATCCTATCAGATATGATTAAAAATACACAATCATATATAATGTAGGGTGATGACTTTGGAACAATAAATACATAGGAAGATAAAAATATTGCTTTCCGTTTTGGCTATCAAGCTGTAGTTGAACGTCGCAGAAGCTTGGGGCAGGTCCCAAGATCTACAATGCCTGATAAGGTAAAACATTAACCTTTCAATATTTTTGTTTTCGTCCATAAATTTAATGTCTAACAACTTTGTTTAAATCAGGGGAACAACACTACCGACGAGGTAAATAACCCAGTTTTAGAGCCAGATGTAGATGATCCTCTCGTGCAACCTGATCATTGTAGTGGGGACCAGGCCGACAATGCTGCTATCGGTGAGGGCCGTGACGGTAATTAATTTCCACTTATAATTTTTTCTAATTATACCTTGATGGTTGTCCTTATAACGTTTTTTGTTTAAATGACAAAGAATGTTTCCTTTGAGGATCTTACCACCAGAGAGGAAGACAGGGCAACAGTCCCAACGGCGACAACTGGTGCACCAGGTAAATAATCTCATTGCAATTTTTTTTATTAATATTACCGAACTAGTTCAATGATATTTAAAAACCGATAATTAAAATTTAATTATTATCTGTTTTTGGAGGCGATGCCCCGTCACTGGATGAGACCAGACATCGTGACAATGCAACTAGGTCAGCGGCGACAACTGGTGCACCAGGTAAATAATCTCATTGCAATTTTTTTATTAATATTACCGAACTAGTTCAATGATATTTAAAAACCGACAATTAAAATTTAATATTATCTATTTTTGTAGGCGATGCCCCGTCACTGGATGAGCCCAGACATCGTGAATACGCAACTAGGTCAGCAGTGCGGGTTGAAAGGCACGAAACAGGAGCAGAGCACGAGGATATTGATGATGTAATTAGGAGCTTTAAAAATAGGAAGAAGAAAAAGAAAATTTGACAATGTAAAATATTGTATTATTATAAGACAAACGTTACCATACTTGGAACATTTTTTTGCGTTATATAAAAAACTCATTTATCATACTATTTTTATGTCAAGTATTAATTGCAATGTTTCCTTGCGTACTTTTTGTTGAATTGTTTTTTTATTAGTTATTGAATATTTTTTTTTATGCTCATGAAAGTAAAAAATGAAATATAGATTGGGTATTGGGAATTGAGAGTGATGTGAGGGGGGAGGGAGGGGCCATAAGAGCTTCCACCTTCACGTGGTTGGCCCTGTTTAGTAGAGAATAATTTATTGGAGCGATTTAATCTTGGAGCAAACCTCCCTCGATCCAGCGTAGCAACAAAAAAGTCACCGTTGACTTAGTTGCTACTCTTTCAGATCGTGGGAGGCTTGTTCCAAGTTCATACGACTCCAATAAATTGTTCTTGAAATGAAGAGGAGCTTATTCATGTATGTTTTGACATTTTCAACATATGTTCTAACATTATCATAAGAATGCATCTTAGAGTAAAAAATACTACATCAATTACTTGTATTTATTGTATAGATAATGATGGACTTTGATTGACTTGGCAGTGCAGGTACAAATCCTCTTGCATCATGAGCAATACAACTTGTCAACCAGGGTCATGTCCAGGATATTTTTGCTTGTGTGCTTGACCAGGTTCGTAATGTCACATTTTTTAAGTTCCTTTACAGTTCATAATTCAATATTAAGCTTGTTCATGATTATTATCTAGGTTTTTTGTATGTGTTTTTTCATCTATTTGATTGTAAGCAACTATACATGTTTCCTGTTGTTCACTATGATTTCTCCCATTACCACTCCCAGGATGAATCCGACTTTATTGTTACATAGGTTACTTTATTGTTACTATGATTTCTCCATTTACGATTTCATAGGTTACATCAAGTAAAGTTGTCAATCTCAGGTTGGTGATGAGCTTTAGTTCTCCAGATTTGGGGCTTTTCTGATATTTTCTCCCTCATGTCATTCCTGCATCACCTCGTTGTTTGAGCATGCCAATTGTCTACCACTTGTACCAATTGGCACATGTCAATCTCCGAGTGGTGCCACATTTCACCTATTTTCAGTGAGAGTTTAGGGTTTCTCTAACATAACTTCAGAAATCCGATTTAGTGCCTGCTTGAATATTGTCACATAATACTTATGGTTTGGATTGATGAGCATGTTCTGAATGGTTGGTTGATTCATAAGAACCACCCATAAATCTCTCTTCCTCTAACACACAGAAAATAAAAATTTCTTTGACAGGAGACAGAGTTTCAATACTTTGAAAACAAACTTCTATTCCCTTCAATAACTCAAAAAAAAACTATTACACTACTTCCTCACTGAGAGGGATTACAAAATTATGACTGCTACAAAACGCAGTGCATAAAACCAACTCACCGTCTGTTCAAAACAAACATACTCTGTCTCTAAGACACTCTGCTGTGTTTTTCCCTTTCGCACTGCTGTGCATACACACTTAAAAAGTTACACTCAGTTTTTCACTTTTTACACACTGCTATGTAATAAAAAATTTACGTACCGTCTATAAAAAAAACTACCAAGCTTTTTCGACCTTTTTATTTTTATATGCCGGAACATATAAAACATATTATAATAAACCCTCTTTTAAAAAAATAAAATTAAAACTAAATTCTATGGCCCACCTTTCATTTCGCATATGATATATATATAACATATGTATATATTAAACTATCAAAACATTAAAGAACCCTTTCCATCGGACTTCAAAAGTCTGAATAGATTGAATTTCAAACCAAATTCGCGTTCCAAAATGGGATGCTGACGTCTGCCTAATTTATAACGCGAATTCTCAATCCAATGTGCCTTATAAAAAATTCGGGTCCGGTTTTCAGGTTTTCAGATTCCCTTCAATTTCATGCGATCCAATATTAATGCTCCACGTGTCCTCCTTTTGAATTTACAAAACTGGGGGGTAAATTTCTGGTTGGTGAATTGCGTTAATGCTGGTTGTTGTGTTTAAATACAATCCTGTACAGAAATATGGCTGCGGCCGTCTACAAAAAAAACTTGCAGGAATTTTAAATGTTGAATTAAATTTCTGGATGGCGTGCAAGCAACCTCCAAAAAAAAAATGTTGCTGCTGCATCCGTCCTTCTGCTGCAGCAGTTGAAGTTAAAATTCAACAGCACAGGGTTTAATAAGTGAGGGTGTAAAGGTAACTTTTTGTCGATAGTACTGGATTAAGATCATCTATTCATTTTTTTAGGGTCTTATGGTGTTTGGTTTTTAGTTTTGGGTTGGGCTTATTGAGTCTAAGATAGTTTTTGAGTGAAAAAATTGCTATCAGGTATTAAAAAATTTTGGTTCTTTTGTCAAAATTTATGAGCTTGTTAGGAAATACAAACCTGACAATGGTTGTATCTTAAATTTGTGGAAAATAATTTGAAATGAAACCTTTTTGTTTAGGTTGTTGCAGCAGGTGCAAACCCCATTCAAATTACTAGGGGCATTGACAAGACAATAAAGGCCCTTGTTTCCGAACTCAAAATTTTGTCAAAGGAGGTAAACGCTTGCCTTTTGAGTAGGTTGGTTTTCCTTTTTGCTGATGGTTTGGTGTATCTAATTGAATTAGTTGCCTAAGGTATTTTTGGTTGCAAACTCCTTTTTCATTTTTCATACAGTATTGGCCTTGTGGAATACATTTGATTGTGTGGTCTTGTTAGATCTACAACATTTGTAGTTGTTTAGTCTTATGGCCGAGGTGCACTTTTATTATAGAAATAGTTGATGCAATATTGTCATTTAATCCTTACTGCAGGGTAGCATGTTGAGAAGTTTCTTGTGAAACATTTGGTATTCAAAATGACACTTGATCCTATACAAGATCATGCACTTGACTTCAAAATTCATATTCAAAGTGTGCCAGACAATTCTTGCAAAATTTCAAATATTTATGTTGTTTTAAACCATTATCTTTTTCATGTATTGGATGCCGAAAATGTGAAAAATACTTTGGTATGAAACCAACTGGTGAATAATTTCCAGCACAACAACCACTTCCAAGACATGATTTAGAAGTAGAACAAATGTGCTTATGAAGCATAGAAAGACATCCTTGATGCATTGTCAATGTTTGGCTAGGGTTATTTTTGGAGAAAATAACTCCTTATTCCTAGAATAGTGATCTTCAATACAAGTAAATGCCAGAGAAGAGAGATCATCGTGTGACGCAACAAAACTGAAATTGGACCCCCAAGGAGAGCCGGTGTGTCTACAATCGCTGTGTCAGCATTTTCCCTTGGTGTACCCCGTTCTTTTCCTCCAGCCTGAGTCTTAATTGACTTCTTCTTTCTTCGGGTTTATTTATCAAATTCGTAGAATTTGATAAATAAATACTATCCACAATGGTTGGACTTTAATTTATATTCCCGACTTTATATTATCTCCAAAACTTATAACCAATGTTTAACTTTCAACACTTTGTATTTATACTCCACGTTTATTTTTAAATAAATAACTTGTAGTGAACTTTCGGCTCTATATTTCACCACCCAGCCTTACAACAATCACCCTCCAGACTTATGCTAATTATCCGCCAATCGTTTAATTAAACAATTTCATTATACTTCGGCCCCACCTATATATATCAATAACCAATCAAACACTCGTATCGTACCTGGCTATCCTCCGCACACCTTAGTTAACCTCCGGGCAAGTTCAACGTGCAACCACCGTCCGATGGCCCTTCTCCAAATCAACGACTCTTGGAAATTTCGCTCGGCTTCCAACATCGGGCTTTAACGTGCGATGGCGCGGGTTAAACGGTGGTTTTCCAGGGGTCACTTCGCCACGTGTCGCATTCCCTATGGAATCGCTCGCGAATAGGAAATACCGCCTACTCCGCAAAAGCGGTGCGATATGGGCAACCCGCTTTTGTGATTCCGCTAGTGGTTTTGGTAGAGGGCTTGACCACGGGTGCATGTCTGGTTCCGCTATCCTTTTGTTTGTTAACTCATGTCCAATCCTCGGGTCAGGTTCCGAAAGCACAACAATTTTGTCTCTTTATTAAGCGGAATTTTAATATGTGTATTATCAAAGAAAACCAACACAAATTTTATAAGAAAATTGTTCAAAAGTCGAGCCCGCCGGACTTCAAACGGCGATAAACCATAATTCAAACCAAATTCGCGTTCCAAAATAGCCTCCTGACGTCGGCCAATTTTGTGACGCGAATTTCTTATCAAATTCGCCCTAATATTTTACGGGTCCGGATTTCCACTGCGCGAGCGGCCCAAACAAATATCCGCTCCAATCAATTTTTGCCACGTGTCCTCAATAAAAACTTGCCCTGCTCCCGGCTGCGGGTGCATTCGATGGCGTTTAAGGTGATGGGACATGGACATGGCGATTTCATATCATTCGCATTAACATTTAACGCTGTTCAATTAAGTTGTCACATCAAATCTACATTAATTAATTTTTAACACTGTTCAAGATCGGACCTCCACTCCTCTGAGCGATTCCGCACGCTCCAATTTGATCCGGCCTTCGGCTCTCATTATTAATGATCATAGATTCATTATGACGGCCGTCCTTTGATTGCATTGCAGACGGGTCGACATAAAAAATGGCGTTTAGCCATGGTTTTTCAGACAAGCCGGTTGCTGGATTACACTGTCTGGTAACTGTGACTATAAGGAGAAGTGGCCAGCGGAACTTCTGCCTAGACTTTGCTGCATATTTCCATTTCTCTCGGTTCTATCTCTGTCTGTCTTCCTCTGTTAATTGGAATTCTGCTTCTTCGTCTCTTGTGCCCACTGCGCCTGCGCCTGAGATTGCACCCATGCCTCGGGTGCGTCATAGGATGCGTTGCCGGAGGGGGAGCACTAGAGGTCAATCCTGGCACGCTCCCTCCAGCACCTCAACAGAGATGACTTCCGGCCAGTCCAGTGATTATTACTTAGGTCGATATCCAAATACTAGGAGTGGGCGGGGTCAGCTTGTAGCATCTAGCCACCAAATGGATTCCACTGCTCCTGGCTTCCCCACCGCTAGTTCACCTTCTCCCACGACGCGCACTGCGCAATTTTCCTTTGATTGCACTCTCAACCGCCCGCGAATCACAGCTGTAGTCACTGTGGTCTTCCGCGAGGAGGCCCAAACGGAGGAAGAATGCACCCGTCCGGCGGGTCTGAGCTCGGAAAAGCCGGCCAGCATTCGGGCCTTCAGGAGGGGAGCCGTGGCATGCATGTGGAGGTAGCACCTAGCGATCCTGGACCTTCCGAAGGATGGTGCCGAATCGTGGAGGAACCAACGGAGGATTAGTTTGGTTGATTTGTTTTTCTTGCTTAGCAGGCCCAGTTAATTGGGCTGCTTTTAGTTTATTTTACTGTGCTGGACCTTTAAGTAATTTTCTTTGAATATTGTAAATTAAACGTTCAAGACTGGTTTCCCCGTATGAGGGCAGTCTTCTTAATTTTTTGATTTTTTGATGACAAATTTGCCATGAGTATGGCCAGGCAATGTTTTTGACTTCGGTGTAATTTTATTCGCAATGTTAATAGATTAACTTTACTTAGAATTCTCACATGATTAGCTTTTTTCTTGATCTGTTCAAGGATTTTGGGTACTTTAATTTGTATTTGGAACAATGGACGTCGGTACTCTATCTGTTGCTTTACTGTTCTACATACTGCTATTTCACTTTCTTATAGATGCCTTGGGAATATTTGGATGCTTTCTCAGATTGTCGATAATCTCCATGTGGACCGTTACTGGGTTTTATATCAAGTCGCTGTATGTGACATGGGGTATTTTTCTATCATTGTCTGGGGTGGGACTTCCACTCTTCTGGATGGATATTTGGGTTCCAATCTTCAGATGTGAAAATGTAATGACTTCATGGACTGTTTTACTTCATATAATATATTCAAAATAGCATTTTTTCTCTTTTGAAAAAAAAATGATTAATGTTTATCATTCTGCCTTCAAAACTAGCGATGCTGGTCTATGTTGCTGGTTTATTGATATGGTCTGATGGTCTTTTTATATTTTGGACATATCACACTCCTCACATGATTAGCGTTTTTCTCTGTTGCAGGGTTTTGGGTACTTTAATTTGTATTTGGAACAATGACGTCGATACTCTATCTGTTGCTTTACTATTCTACATACCGCTATTTCACTTTCTTATAGATGCCTCGGGCATATTTGGATGCTTTCTCAGATTTGTAGATAATCTCCATGTGGACCGTTACTGGGTTTTATATCATGTCCCTGTATGTGACATGGGGTATTTTTCTATCATTGTCTGGGGTGGGACTTCCACTTTTCTGGATGGATATTTGGGTTCCAATCTTCAGATATGAAAATGTAATGACTTCATGGACTGTTTTACTTCATATAATATATTCAAAACAACGTTTTTTCTCTTGTGAAAAAAAAATGATTAATGTTTATCACTCTGCCTTCAAAACTAGCGATGCTGGTCTATGTTGCTGGTTTATTGATATGGTCTGATGGTCTTTTTATATTTTGGACATATCACACTCCTCACATGATTGGCGTTTTTCTCTGTTCAAGGATTTTGGGTACTTTAATTTGTATTTGGAACAATGGACGTCGGTACTCTATCTGTTGCTTTACTATTCTACATACTGCTATTTCACTTTCTTATAGATGCCTCGGGCATATTTGGATGCTTTCTCAGATTTTCGATAATCTCCATGTGGACCGTTACCGGGTTTTATATCAAGTCCCTGTATGTGACATGGGGTATTTTTCTATCACTGTCTGGGGTGGGACTTCCACTTTTCTGGATGGATATTTGGGTTCCAATCTTCAGATGTGAAAATGTAATAACTTCATGGACTGTTTTACTTCATATAATATATTCAAAACAACGTTTTTTCTCTTGTGAAAAAAAAATGATTAATGTTTCTCACTCTGCCTTCAAAACTAGCGATGCTGGTCTATGTTGCTGGTTTATTGATATGGTCTGATGGTCTTTTTATATTTTGGACATATCACACTCCTCACATGATTAGCATTTTTCTCTGTTGCATGGTTTTGGGTACTTTAATTTGTATTTGGAACAATGGACGTCGGTACTCTATCTGTTGCTTTACTATTCTACATACTGCTATTTCACTTTCATGGACTGTTTTACTTCATATAATATCTTCACTTTCATGGACTGTTTTACTTCACTGTTGTAGGGTCTTGGGTACTTTAATTTGTATTTGGAACAATGGACGTCGGTACTCTATCTGCTGCTTTACTATTCTACATACTTTTATTTCACTTTCATGGACTGTTTTACTTCACTGTTGTAGGGTTTTGGGTACTTTAATTTGTATTTGGAACAATGGACGTCGGTACTCTATCTGTTGCTTTACTATTCTACATAATGCTATTTCACTTTCATGGACTGTTTTACTTCATATAATATCTTCACTTTCATGGACTGTTTTACTTCATATAATATCTTCACTTTCATGGACTGTTTTATTTCATATAATATCTTCACTTTCATGGACTGTTTTACTTCATATAATATCTTCACTTTCATGGATTGTTTTACTTCACTGTTGTAGGGTCTTGGGTACTTTAATTTGTATTTGGAACAATGGACGTCGGTACTCTATCTGTTGCTTTACTATTCTACATACTGCTATTTCACTTTCATGGACTGTTTTACTTCATATAATATCTTCAAAACAGCGTTTCTTGTCTTTTAAAATTTTAATTTTTTTTTTTAAAATTGAACCCTCCGTCGGTCTACCGACGCCTTGTAGACGTCGGAACTGCGACAACCCAGCAACGTCGGAAGAGAGACAGTATGAAAATGTCGGAAGAGCGACGTTCCAAACGTCGGACCACATATCGTCGGAATTACGACATCTTCCAGACGTCGGAAGAGTGACGTCCAAAACGTCGGACCACGTTTAGTCGGACTTGCGACAGTTTACAAGCGTCGGAAGAGCGACGCCAAAACGTCGGACCATGTTTAGTCGGAACTGCGACGGTTTATGAGCGTCGGAAGAACGACGTTTAAAACGTCGGAGCCGCGACGGTTTGTGAGACGTCGGAAGAGTGACGCCTGTTCGGAACGTCGCAATAAGTGTCGATAGTGCGACACTTTTTACTTGCGTCGGAACGGCGACGGCATGAGAAACCACGGTTTGTCCGCCCTTGAACTGTCGCTCTTGCGACAAATATGTGTCGGAATAGCGACGAATTGGCCGTCGGAATTTCCGCCAAATTCTCTAGTGCAAGAGTCACACCATTGTACTGTAAATGTACATCTTTGTATAATGGAAAATAAGAAAGCCTCATGCTTATACTTCATTGTGTGTTGAGTCTCTTGTGTGTGTGTGTTTATTCTTCTCATACACCATGTGTGTGCTTTAACATGGTGTTTAACACTTTCACATGTGCCACCTCCAACTAAGACTGTGTTGTGCATACATGAGGTTCATCCCCTCTAGACAACATTGTTGACCTATTCATGGTTGACCCAGTCAAATGTCTCAATCCCTTTCACACATAAGGGTAATTTATTAAGATAACCCAAATTTGTCTTTGTTCACATGTGGCATTGATTTATTTTTTTGTTTAGGATTTTTATTTATCCTCCTTATTAATTTTATTCATGAAACAAAAAAACAAAACAAAATTGAATATTCCCATTAGTTTAGGACTAATTGGGAATATTACAGTCCTCCCCTCCAAAATGTTGCTTGTCCTCAGGCAACTGATAAGGTGAGTGTTGAAACTCCTTTCCTCCTCCATTGGTGACACAATAAAGTGATAACTTCCTCCATGAGCTGAGTGTTCACCAAACCAACCTTCCATGAATTTTTTCTCCAATGTTCTTATGAGAGGTAAATGACCCATCCCACAAGGAGTCAAAAACTCAAATGAAACAAACATGGTTGAACCAATACTCTCTCTGAAACATATAGCATATGGTACATAGAGATTCTCCATCCCATGTGGTACATACATGGCTCCCACCCTCACTCCATACATCCCCATAAAAATTACAAGTATATCATCAATGTATGGGGGCAAAACTATGTACATACAAACAACAATTTGAGCATGAGGAGGTGGGTCATAATCCCACATATGATACCAATGCAGTGCATCTCCTGCCTACTTCAAATCAAGACATGGTAAGTGGTTTTCCCACTTACTTGCTGCCAAAGTCATCTCACTATTGTTGAAGGTGAGAGATATGTTTGGTGCCTTGGGGAAGCACCCATCATGATGAAAAATCTCCCTTTGCTCATAAAGGGAGTGGCCAAATTCAGAAATTTTTGTGGCCCATTGTTTGCCATGAGATATACAAGATGTATCACTCCTCCTTCGAGTCATGTCCTGCATAAAAATAGTGAAATAATGCATACAAACAGAAAATGAAACATGTTTTACATATGTGTGTTCTTCACCCAAAGTTCTCATTATACAAGTGAAGGGGTATATAGATCTTTCTCCTCCCTCCAAGGTAGGAAGAGATGGCTGAAATAACTCTGTCATAGAGTCGTATGGCTGCCTCAACTCCACATAGTTCATGCATTCTTGAAAATGCTGATGTCGCTCTCCTCCAAAGCCTTCCCATTCAAAGCATCCCATGATAGTGTTGTAGATATTCATAGAATAGGTAGGGTTGAAACAGAACTCTTTGTAAGCCCTTTGTAGTATCCTCTCCTTGAGCTTGGAGGCTCTAGGTAAGAATACCCTACCATGATGATTGATGACTCCTTCATGGACTAGATAGCCCTCTTCATGTAGCTTGTCATCAAGCATCATAAAAGTGTGAATATCTTTGGAATAATCCACCAACAACTGGGATTTCTAGTATAGATCTACACTCCCCAACAATGAGAGCATTGATGATGCATCAACAGGAAAGTTTGTCATGTTGTTGATCTCTCTTTTGACATCTCCTATGCCAAAGGTATGTGTTGGAAGGACATACCTTCTCTTCTTCTCCTCCCATAGTGCAAAATCAGAAATGGAGGTGGGTGATGATGATGAGAGAAGAAAATCTCCCTCCTTCTTGAGCTTACCCAAGTCTCCCAGAACTATAACTTTGTATTCAAGTGCTCCAATTACTCTTGGATCTAATTTTGGAGCAACAAGTTGTGAGGTCTTCCCCACAAAATCTAAATTAGGTGGCCTCCCAAGTGGTTTGCCACAAAAAAAGTGAGGCTTTAGGGACCATCAGCATATGCATAATAGATGGAATCCTTATGTCCCTGCTTCCACTACGCAAATTCAACTCTGTTTCATGTGTGGAAGTCTCATGAAATTTGGAGACCACTCTTAGTAATGCAAGAGTGCCTCTGTTTGCAGAAATTGTTCCATTCTCATTTCCTCGCAATAGTGGATCATCTTCTGCTATGTCAGCTTTGTGACCCCTCCTTTGTTATGTCTCATTGTCTCTTAGCATAGACACATGCTTCTCATGACCTCCATATGCAAGATCCTTAGGATCTCCCTGCAAAGATGCAAGAGCCCCTCTAGGGGAAGTAATTGCTTCATCTCCATCTCCTAATAAAATTAGATATCCTCCTGTTGTCACAGCACTAGAGGATATTCTCTGCTCTTTTTCACCCTTCTCCTCATCAATGGATAATGCATCATCATTAAGAGACCCTTTTCCTTGATCTCTTCTTAAAGAAGGAACTCTCATGTCTTCTCCTTGAGAAGAGAGTTCTTGTTGTAGTGGGGCTTTGGCCTTTGGAAAATCATGCAGCAGATCTTCAACCCCCTCAACAATGTTCAGAAATGGAGTTGGCTTTATCGATTCTTCCAACTCATGCAAAGATTCATATTTATTGGGCTTGATTCGCTCTCCCAAAGAAGTTTCAGAATGTCTCAAATCAAATCTTTTCACTAACCTCCTAGTAAACTTTGCATAAGAAGAGATATTTACACTTTTCAGGGAAGAAGACTCAAATAACCACTAGGCATAAGCCTTACCTTGAAGATGCAGCATTTTTACCCTCATGGCTTCTTCTTATGACACTTGATGCAGCTAGAAATATGTGTCAAGCTTCCTTACCGAAGACTTGGCTGAGTTCTTAGGTGATCCATCAAAGGTAGGTAGAGAGAATCTACCCAAAGTGTGCTACATGCACCCTCTTCTTCTACTGTAGCTGTTGGATCTTATTTCTTCTTTAAGTTGATAGAACTCTAGGAAACTGAGATGCTCCTTGAATCTCTCTAATTGAGACTTATATTCTTGGAGATAATGACCAAGAGCTGCCTCCTCTGGTGTTCCTTCTTTCCCTCCTTCCTTTGTCAAGAAAGTCGGCATGCTCCAACGTTGTAGATCAGGTTGTGTGGCCGAATGCTAACACACATAGTAGGAAGTACTGGGGATTTCTTGATGTAGCAACCTTCTTGAGGGAGATGCATGTCTTTCCCTCCTCATTCCCCGGATTTCTCCTTTCAGCTCATACATAGCTTGAGAAAGAGTTTTAGAGAACTCTTCTCCTTTCAATCTTCCAGATAAAGGGGTTTTACCCTTTTCTTCTGTGTCTTCAGTGTAATCATACTTATTTTGTATTACCTTTCCTTGAAAATACATATTGGCTTCTTAAGAAAAATCACGGGTTGTGCCAAGATGATTGCTCTGATACCACTGTAATATCCCGAATTGGGGATTGCTCAACAATGCATGCATCAAAAACGCATTTTCAGAAATGTATGCTAAAGAAATAAAAATCAACCCTTGGATCCCTTAGATTTGAAAATATGACATCTAAAGCCAGGAGGAGATCAGAAAAAAATCATTCTAGGTGAGGTAAACAAACCTCCCACACCTAGTATAGCTGGAAATCACCCAAAAATGGACTATAGCAATAGGCAAACAATATTGCAGCAAAATAATGCAGTTTAACTGAACAGTAATAGGAGGCCAATATGAAGGCTCAAAATCCACTTATACATCAGCAAATCAGATCTAAAATGAGGCCCATACAATGTATAATAGGAAATAGAAGACTAGAATAGAAGAAATCCCTCAAAAGAGGTGTTGTAAACACATGTATTCAATGCAAAAAGGCTTGAAAACGTTATTTTTTAGAGCATAAAGCAGTTGTATATTAAAACTTAGATCTAGCGCAAAATAATTGATGAACAGTCAAATCTATGACAGATCCATACACTATAGTGTCTCTACTTTACATAGCCCTTGGGGTTTTCAGCGAAACATGAAGCACATGGAGTAGATATGAGATCTTATGCATCAGATTTGCAGAATTATTCAGAATTTCTGAAGCAAATAAAGGAGTATTCAGATCAGATCTGAATATGACATGGAATAGATAAGAAATCCATGGATCACCATAGTGAAGGGCAGATTCCCAACACCAGAGATCTCTCCTCCAAAAGTATGCCAAAGCACCCTGCAACTTTACACTTGCAAATAACATAGTTCTAGAAGATGGACTGCGTTGTAGACTTTAGGAACAGTTTGGCCTGATGCCAAGGTATGGATCTGAAGCTCCAATGATCTAATACACTCTTTCCAATGAGATAGAATATTTTCCCACTGAAAAGAGGTACTAGATTGGCCTAGATCTGAGTAGATCTAGCCTCCACTTGCTGCAGCTTACAAGGAAAACCAAACCCTCAACAGGATCTGCATTGTACTTGGAATGTGAAGCTTGGCCAAATGCCTGATAGTGGACAAGATCAGCAAGACTCCTCCAAGAGCTACTCAAGGAAGGAGGTGGGATTCTCTATCAGGAACACCCAGTGCTAAACAACACTATTCTCAGCTAAACAAAAAAAGAATGATATATGTCTAAACAGACAATATATTAAGAAATATAACATGTTCAACAACCTTCTCATGTTGCCCTCCTCTTCCTTTTATAAGATAGAGATCTTGCAAAACCCTAAACCATATCAATGATTTAGCTCCTTTCACATGTGCCACCTCCAACTAAGACTGCGTTGTTCATCCATGAGGTTCATCCCCTCTAGACAGTGTTTTTGATCTTGTCATGGTTGACCCAGTCAAATGTCTCAATCCCTTTCACACATAAGGGTGTTTTATTAAGATAGCCCATATTTGTCTTTGTTCACATGACGCATTAATTTATTTTGTTGTTTAGGAGTTTTATTGATCCTCCTTCACAATTTTATTCATGAAAGAGAAGAAAAAAAAACAAAATTGAATATTCCCATTATTTTAGGACTAATTGGGAATATTACACTCCTCCCCTCCAAAATGTTGCCTATCCTCAAGCAACTGATAAGTGAGTGTTGCAACTCCTTTCCTCCTCCATTGGTGACACAATCAAGTGATAAGCTTCCTCCATGAGCTGAGTGTTCGCCAAACCAACCTTCCATGAATTGTTTCTCCAATGTTCTTATGAGAGGTAAATGACCCATCCCACAAGGAGTTAAAAACACAAATGAAACAAACATGGCTGAACCAATACTCTCTCCGAAACATGTAGCATATGGTACATAGAGAGTCTCCATCCCATGTGGTACATACATGGCTCCCATCCTCACTCCATACATTGCCATTAAAAGTACAAGTATATTATCAATGTATGGGGGCAAAACTATGTACATACAAACAGTAATTTGAGCATGAGGAGGTGAGTCATAATTGTTACACCATTTTTTGGTCATCTAACTTATTATCATTAGATAGACCCAAGTACACCATGTAAGACCAGTTTTACCCTAAGTAAAACTGCTTTCACTATGTTAAAACAGGAAACCCCAAAAGGAAATATTAAACAAACCTATATTTGTTTGATTTTTCTCATGGAATAATTAATTAAACCATAATTTAATTATTATTCCCAGTCATGTTTAACCCAAAATCAAAGAAATTAATTAGATAAACCTTTATTTATCTTATTATTTTCTAGGAATAATCATGTAAACCTTCTTTAGATGATATTCCTTGTTAAATATGACCAAATCACCCACAAATAATTAAATAAATCACTATTTATTTAATTATCTTTCAACCACCTCCTTAAATAATTAAATAAATCATTATTTATTTGATTATCTTCTAACCACTTCCTTAAAAAGATAAATAAATCATTTATTTATTTATTTTTAACAAATTAAGGAATTTGACCCAAGTCAAATACCTTTTCCCTCCAACAAATATAATAAAATATTCCATAAAAAGTGGATCTAGATCTGGTTAACCCATGCACCAAGATCTAGAATGACCCAATATTTTGTTATAAATAGGAGGGTTTTTCCTACCATTCTTCACCTTTTGTTGCCTATTAGATCACTCCGGATCTATACACTTGGTCCCATTTTTCCATCATTTGCTGTGTGAGCTCCCATTGAGCTCTATTCTTTGCATTGGGTTTTCTACACCAACAAGAGAGAGAAATATTAGATCTGAAGTGCTGAGGACTTCCAAGAACCCATCCCACTGAGGAGAATTGGATACGCCTTCTTGTTTTCCTCCCAGGTGCCCGATTAATACAAAACTTCTTTCAAAAATTGTTCTTGTCTTGTCTATTGGTATATGGAGCAAACCCTTGTTTTTACCGCTTAATGTCTTTCCATGCATAGATCTGGTTTTTTGCAGCTCTTTTCTTGTTCAACTAACCGCAGATCTGAAGATATTGGCAGCCACTTTTGTTGTTAGGGCTATTAGTTATGCGTAGCTAAAGTGGTCCTTTTCATTAATTTCCGACAAAGGCTTTTTCCTTAAAAAGATGGGCAAATAAATCATTTATTTATTTATTTTTGACAAATTAAGGGATTTGACCCAAGTCAAATACCTTTTCCCTCCAACAAATATAATAAAATATTCCATAAAAAGTGGATCTAGATCTGGTTAACCCATGCATCAAGATCTAGAATGACCCAATATTTTGTTATAAATAGGAGGGTTTTTCCTACCATTCTTCACCTTTTGTTGCCTATTAGATCACTCTGGATCTATACACTTGATCACCCTTTTCCTCCCCATACACGAGATCACTCCACCTGTGTCTCTGTTGACCTCCGCAGCCCGAGTCCTCACCATGCTTCCGATAGCCCTCATATACCACCCTGTATGAGTCATGGTCATCCTGCCCCTTGCACTCCCTCCTGCGGTTGCCACCCGATGACTTCTGTACACTCACGCTGCCGTCATTTCCTTTCCTCCCCTCATTTATTGTCTTGTCACACCATTCTGCAGGACCCCCTGTCCACACCCTTTATCGGTTACACCGATGGTGCAAGTCGCTACTCCAGGAATCTAGCCTCGGCAGGTTGGGCCATCTTCACCCCCTTGCATGCCCTTGTTCTTTCTAACAGGGTATGCATTGGTTCTGCCACCAACAATCAGGCCGAATATGATGCAGTGCGTGGTCTCTTAGTTGATGCCCTCTTACATCGCATCCTCCATCTGCACGTTCGTTTGGATTCCCTGCTTCTTGTAATGCAACTAAATGGTGTTTATCGTGTGCATAACCCTGTGCTATTTAGACGCTATTTATGAGTGAAAATCTTGATACGTGCATTTGAAACCATAACTTTCAACCATGTACCTCGAAAACAGAATCACTATGTAGATAGTATTGCAAACCATGTTCTAGATTGGCATTTATCACACACATTTCATACAAGACCATAACATTAATAACCATAAAAAAAACGATGCATATCCATAATATGTGTCGCAAAACATGTGTTTAGAGTCCATCTACTCTGATACATACGACATTCCCATCGCATGTTACAAACAAAACCCAAAACTGGGGGCACCACCTGCTCCTACATACATCATAGGGGGCACCACATGCCCCACCCCTAATCACTATCTGGAGGCTCCCGGGCCAATGGCTCTGCCCCTGCAGCATGTAGATCGCGCATAGCCTGACTGGCCATCGCCATGCGCCGCATGACACCTCGCCACTCCGAGGGTAGACCAACACATGGCTCTATGAACTGGTCGTCTAAGTCCTGCCACCCGCGCTCTGATACTCCGGTCAACAACCTTTCGCATCTACGACGGATATCCTCCAGCAGGGCGGCTGCATCCTCATTCTACGCCGCTCTCGACCCACTCGGACCTGTAGCTCCAGACGCTGCCGGTCGTCCCATATATTCGGCCGGTTTTACTGGTGCTATATCTGCATACCAAAAGTACATGAATCAGTACCATCAATTACTATTCAAAAACTTTAACATGCCCACACAAGAATATCAATTTGTCACTTACCATCGGGCCCCCAGACTCGACCAGGCGGAAGTGGCAGATCCGGATCTCCACAGTACCTCATCCCACTATAGGGATAGTCGTCTATGTACAATTCCATCTGATCCCAATGGGCAAAAAACTCTGGTCGAAACACCCGCCCGACCGCCCCTCCTCCTCCTCTGCACAGGAGCCGTCCCCAACGGCGCATCCTGGGCTCTCTCGGGCCCCCATCTGGAAGCTGTACATGAGGCCTCAAGGTCGGGATCTTCTCAAAGAAGAAGGCGCACAACAAAGTCCCATATGAGCAGTCATGGTTCACCTGCCGCCTGCATAGTGACAACTGTCGCTTTAGCGACACCAATAACATCTGGGCCCACCCATAGTAGGTCCCACCCAACACACTTTCCACTATCATCATCTGCCCCCCAGTGATGTGATGGAACGCTTGGATGCCCAGGATTCGCAACACAGCTGCGGCCACCGCACGGGTTTCTAGCCTCTCTAGATCCCCGATCGGTATTCGAGTCCCCTTGACTTGGAGACCCGGTCGACAATGACGTTCCACGAACTCCATGATATGTCGCCCCCACGGTAACACTGGCTGTGTGTTTCCCACCATCCCCAGTGGCGGGAGACCAGTCAGGAAGTACACGTCTTGGACCTTCAGTTCGATCCTGTGCCCCTGCACCACAAAGATCTCCTAATCTGGATCCAAATAACTGATAATCCGGGCCAGTAACGGTTCCCCTGCTCTCATCAACGGGTTCTCCAAAAACTTGAGAACCCCAAATCTGGCCAATACACGGCGGATGCCCTGATCCGCCTGGATCTCTGTCCAAAGTGTCCCCAGATCTCTCTCTCTCCAGTTGACCCATAACTCTGCCATACCTGCACAAACACATCATTTTTGTCAGCGTACAGATCGGGAAAACCATAACCAAACACCAAAACCCAACTTCCAGCCATAAAATAGCACCAAAACCCCCTCATCTCCCAGGTCGCAGTTTTCTGCTCTTTTCTGGACCAGGTCGCACTTTTTGCCCTGATACCTGCGTCCTAGGTCGCACTTTTTTCCCCAAAAAGTGCGACCCGGCCATAGAGATGAAGGAGGGGTTGTTCCTGGATTTCAGGGCCCTAAACTGAAAATGTAATCCACCAAAATGCAAGAGAAAAGTTAGACCTCTTACCTGCAACTGACGGATCGCGATTCCAACGGTTGGTTTGTCTGCTACGTTCGCCGCAAGATTTAGGGCCTTCTCTCCTCTCTACATTCACAATAGCAACAATAGCAAATGAGTGATTTTGGAGGGAAAACTGCCTTATTAAAAGAGAACCCATGTTTCTTCTTTCGACTGTTGTGACCACACCGTAGCCCCGTTTGACAAACCATCTGCACCGTTGGAAAGCTCTCACCGAGCCCTCAAATGGGTATCTGTTAGTTTTTTTGAGATCTGATACTCCACCAGGACACATTTTTTCCAAGAAGGGTCACTTCACCCCTCCTTAAAATCGAATTTCCTCACTTACGACACTTGTACTTGGGGCACCATCTTGCCTCCTTACTGGTCTTCGTTCGTGTTGATTTTCGTCATGAGTTCCCATCATGTACTCATGTTTCCACGGTCCCCCATTGGGGCCTTTACTATGTGGCAGCACCATCGAGTCGCCCTTGTTTAGAGCATCCAAGTTGAGTCATCATTCCCTCCATGGAGTCTATACCGAGTCCCTTTGTACCCCACTATAGCCCTCCATCCATCATTGATTGGTCTCTCTCTTGTGTCGCACATTATGACCTTCGGTTCCACTGTCCCCCATCCTTGTTGATGTTATGTCAGTCGTTGCCACGTCATTCATGCCCTTTATGCTCTAGCAAGGGAAGTCATCCATTAGCTACTCAGTCCTTTCCACTTCACTATCATCATTAGTGTCAGTCTTTCTGTCGCTCTACTCTTTTCTCTCGTGCCTTAGTTGAGGGTCTCTCATTACCTCAACTATGGCGGACCTCCTTCTGTCGACATCAGCTCATTTATTCCAGAAGCCAGGTCTAGAGGGCGGTGTACCTTGGTTCCAGCTTCCACTCTTGTTCGGTGCCTCGGATCAGGCAAAGGGATATCTCCTTTCCCTTTGGCTTGATTGTTTCTCCAGCTCCTTCAGCATGATTGAGATTCATATACTTGATGGTCCAGTGATCCAGCAGCAGCTCTTGATGATTCCCGGGTGTGTGTGAGATGTTTCAACCATCATGAGGGGGTCGCCCTGCAGGTAGCCCCCCACATGCCCGGATGGCCTCTTCTTTGCAGCCTTCGATGCAGCTCCAGATATTTGATGATGTTGGCCATAGCCACTTGCAGCGCCTCTTCGATTTGCATGTATCAGTCAGATTTTGTGAGCCCTTCCCCATTTGCAGGGGGCATTTCGGTTGTATTTGTATCTCATGTACTCAGATATTATTGTACAAGTCCTGGTTGTTATCCCAGGCACAGCATGTATGTGGGATTCCTCATTTTATTTTTATCTGGCTCATGATAATGCCAGCTGTATTTTATGGTTCGGTCCCTTGTTTACTGGACACACTATTCTTTTTTACTTTGTCTCGGCGGGCATAGGTATGCCTCCCCCGCCGCCTTCAGCACAGGTACCCTCTCATAAAAAGAGACTTGTTGCACCTGCGAGTCTCGTCTCCTCAGGGTCTAATCCTTCAGCACACTATCTACCTCACATTTCTCTCTCTGACACCCCTTTTGTTGTCTAGTGATTGTGTTCTTACAACGTACTTCGGTCATACGATTTGCTCCTGACACTCGCACGTTGGGGGGCAATCTGTTACACCATTTTTTGGTCATCTAACTTATTATCATTAGATAGACCCAAGTACACCATGTAAGACCAGTTTTACCCTAAGTAAAACTGCTTTCACTATGTTAAAACAGGAAACCCCAAAAGGAAATATTAAACAAACCCATATTTGTTTGATTTTCCTCATGGAATAATTAATTAAACCATAATTTAATTATTATTCCTAGTCATGTTTAACCCAAAATCAAAGAAATTAATTAGATAAAACTTTATTTATCTTATTATTTTCTAGGAATAATCATGTAAACCTTCTTTAGATGATATTCCTTGTTAAATATGACCAAATCACCCACAAATAATTAAATAAATCACTATTTATTTAATTATCTTTCAACCACCTCCTTAAATAATTAAATAAATCATTATTTATTTGATTATCTTCTAACCACTTCCTTAAAAAAATAAATAAATCATTTATTTAGTTATTCTTAACAAATTAAGGGATTTGACCCAAGTCAAATACCTTTTCCCTCCAACAAATATAATAAAATATTCCATAAAAAGTGGATCTAGATCTGGTTAACCCATGCACCAAGATCTAGAATGACCCAATATTTTGTTATAAATAGGAGGTTTTTCCCTACCATTCTTCACCTTTTGTTGCCTATTAGATCACTCTGGATCTATACACTTGGTCACATATCTCCATCATTTGCTCCCATTGAGCTCTACTCTTTGCATTGGGTTTTCTACATCAACTAGAGAGAAAAATCTTAGATCTGAAGTGCTGAGGACTTCCAAGAACCCATCCCACTGAGGGGAATTGGATACTCCTTCTAGTTTTCCTCACAGGTGCCCCATTAATACAAAAATTCTTTCAAAAATTGTTCTTGTCTTGTCTATTGGTATATGGAGCAAACCCTTGTTTTTACTGCTTAATGTCTTTCCATACATAGATCTGGTATTTTGCAGCTATTTTCTTGTCTAACTAATCGCAGATCTGAAGATATTGGAAGCCACTTTTGTTGTTAGGGCTATTAGTTATGCGTAGCTAAAGTGGTCCTTTTTCGTACACTTCGACAAAGGATTCATACTAACAATAATCCCACATATGATACCAGAGCAGTGCATCTCCTGCCTGCCTCAAATCAAGACATGGTAAGTGGTTTTCCCAGCACTTACTTGCTTCCCAAGTCATCTCACTATTGTTGAAGGTGAGAGATATGTTTGGTGCCTTGGGGAAGCACCCATCATGATGAAAAATCTCCCTTTGCTCATCAAGGGAGTGGCCAAATTCATAAATTTTTGTGGCCCATTGTTTGCCATGAGATCTACAAGATGTATCACTCCTCCTTGGATTCATGGCCTGCATAAAAATAGTGAAAGAATGCATAAAAATAGAAAATGAAACATGTTTTACATATGTGTGTTCTTCACCCAAAGTTCTCCTTATACAAGTGGAGCGGTGTATAGATATTTCTCCTCCCTCCAAGGTAGGAAGAGATGGCTGAAATAACTTTGTCATAGAGTCATATGGCTGCCCCAACTCCACATAGTTCATGCATTCTTGAAAATTCTGATGTAGCTCTCCTCGAAAGGCTTCCCATTCAAATCATCCCATGATAGTGTTGTACATCTTCATAGAATAGGTAGGGCTGAAACATAATTCTTTGTAGGCCCTTTGTAGTATCCTCTCCTTGAGCTTGGAGGCTCTAGGTATGAAGACCCTACCATGATGATAGATAACTCCTTCATGGACTAGATATCCCTGTTCATGTAGTTGGTCATCAAGCATCATACAAGTGTGAATATCTTTGGAATAATCCACCAACAACTAGGATTTCCAGTATATATCTACACTCCCCAACAATGACAGCGTTGATGATGCATCAACAGGAATGTGTGTCATGTTGCTGATCTCTTCTTTGACATCTCCTATGCCAAAGGTATGTGTTGGAAGGACATACCTTCCCGTCGTCTCCTCCCACAGCGCAGAATCAGAAATGGAGGTGGGTGATGATGATGAGAGAAGAAAATCTCCCTCCTTCTTGAGCTTACCCAAGTCTCGCAGCACTGTAGCTTTGTCTTCAAGTGCTCCAATCCCTCCTGGATCTAAGTTTAGAGCAGCAAGTTGTGAGGTCTTCCCCATAAAATCTGAATCAGGTGGCCTCCCAGGTGGTTTGCCACAAAAAAGTGAGGTTTCAGGGACCATCCTCATATGCATAATAGATGGAATCCTCATGCCCTTGCTTCCACTGCGCAAATTCAACTCTGTTTCATGTGTGGAAGTCTATGAAATTTGGAGACCACTCTTAGTAATGCAAGAGTTCCTCTGATTGGAGCATTTGTTCGATTCATTTATCCTAGTAATAGTGGATCATCTTCTGCTATGTCATCTTTGTGACCCCTCCTTTGTTCTGTGTCATTGTCTCTTAGCATAGAGACATGCTACTCATGTTGTCCATATGGAAGATCCTGAGGATCTCCCTGCAAAGATGCAAGAGCCCCTCTAGGGGAAGCAATTGCTTCATCTCCATCTCCCAATAAAATTAGATCTCCTCCTGTTGTCACAACACTGGAGGATCTTCTCTGCTCTTTCTCTCCCTTCTCCTCATCAATGGAGAATGCCTCATCATTAAGAGACCCTTTTCCTTGATCTCTTCTTAAAGAAGGAACCCTCATGTCTTCTCCTTGAGAAGAGAGTTCTTTTTGTAGTGGGTCTTTGGCCTTTGGAAAATCATGTTGCAGATCTTCAACCCCCTCAACAATGTTCAGAAATTCTTACCCAAGACTCGGTTAAATTCTTAGGTGATCCATCAAAGGTAGGTAGAGAGAATCTACCCAAAGTGTGTTGCATGCACCCTCTTCTTCTACTGTAGCTTCTGGATCTTATTTATTCTTTAAGTTGATAGAACTCTGGGAAACTGAGATGCTCCTTGAATCTCTCTAATTGAGACTGAAATTCTTGGAGATAATCACCAAGAGCTTCCTCCTCTGGTGTTCCTTCTTTCCCTCCTTCCTTTGTCAAGAAAGTGGGCATGCTCCAACGTTGTAGATCAGGTTGTGTGGCTGAATGCTCACAGACATAGTAGGAAGTACTGGGGCTTTCTTGATCTATCAATCTCCTTAAGGGAGCTACATTTCTTTCCCTCCTCATTCCCTAGACTTCTCCTTTCAGCTCATACATAGCTTGAGAAAGAGTTTTAGAGAACTCTTCTCCTTTCAATCTTTAAGATAAAGGTGTTTTACCTTTTTCTTCTGTGCCTTCAGTGTAATAATAATTCTTTTTTCTTCCCTTTCCTTGAAAAGACACATTGGTTTCTTATTAAAAAGCATAGGCTGTGCCAAGATGATTGCTCTGATACCAGTGTAATATCCCAAATTGGGGACTGCTCAGCAATGCATGCATGAAAAATGCATTTTCAGAAATGTATGCTACAGAAATCAAAATCAACCCTTGGATCCCTTATATTTTACAATATGACATCTAAATCCAATAGGAGATCAAAAATAAATCATTCTAGGTGAGGTAAACAAACCTCCCACACCTAGTATAACTGGAAATCACCCAAAAATGGACTGTAGCAATAGGCATACAATACTGCAGCAAAATAATGCAGTTTAACTAAACAGAAATAAGAGGCCAATATGAAGGCTCAAAATCCACTTATACATTAGCAAATCAGATCTACAATGAGGCCCATAAAATGTATAACAGTAAATAGAAGACTAGAATAGAAGAAATCCCTCAAAAGAGGTGTTGTAAACACATGTATTCACTGCAAAAGGGCTTGACAGCGTTATTTTATAGAGCATACAGCAACTATATATTAAAACTTAGATCTAGAGAAAAATAATGCATGAATAGTCAGATCTATGACAGATCCATACACTATAGTGTCTCTACTTTACACACACCTTGGGGTTTTCAGCAAAACATGAAGCACATGGAGTAGATTTGAGATCTTATGCAGTAGATCTGCAGAATGATTCAGAATTTCTGAATAAAATACAGTAGTATTTAGATCAAATCTGAATATGACATGGAATAGATCATAAATCCATGGATCACCCCTATGAAGCGCAAATTCCCAACACTAGAGATCTCTCCTCCAAAAGTATTCCAAAGCACCCTGCAACTTTACACTTCCAAATAACGCAGTTCTGGAAGATGGACAACTCTGTAGACTTTAAGAACAGTTTGACCTGATGCCAAGGTATGGATCTAAAGCTCCATTGATCCAATACACTCTTTCCAATGAGATATAAGACTTTCCCACTGAAAAGAGGCACTAGATTGACCTAGATATGAGTAGATCTAGCCTCCACTTGCTGCATATTACAAGGATAACCAAACCCTCAACAAGATCTGTGTTTTATTTAGAAGGTGAAGCTTTGCCAAATGCCTGATAATGGACAAGATCAGTAAGACTCCTCCAAGAGCTACTCAAGGAAGGAGGTGGGATTCCCGATCAAGAACACCTAGTGCTAAACAACACTATTCTCAGTTAACAGCAAGAGAATGATATATGTGTAAACAGACAATATATTCAGAAATATAACATGTTCAACAACCTTCTCAGGTTTCCCTCCTCTTCCTTTTATAAGATAGAGATCTTGCAAAACCCTAAACCATCTCAATGATTTAGCTCCTTTCACATGTGCCACCTCTAACTAAGACTGCGTTGTGCATCCATGGGGTTCATCCCCTCTATACAACGTTGTTGATCTGGTCATGTTTGGCCCAGTCAAATTTCTCAATCCCTTTCACACATAAGGGTGTTTTATTAAGATAGCCCATATTTGTCTTTGTTCACATGTGGCATTGATTTAATTTGCTGTTTAGGAGTTTTATTGATCCTCCTTCACAGTTTTATTCATGAAACAGAAAACAAAACAAAATTGAATATTCCCATTAGTTTACGACTAATTGGGAATATTACAGTCCTCCCCTCCAAAATGTTTCTTGTCCTCACGCAATTGATAATGTGAGTGCTGCAACTCCTTTCCTCCTCCATTGGTGGCACAATCAAGTGATAAGCTTCCTCCATGAGCTGAGTGTTCACCAAACCAACCTTCTATGAATTGTTTCTCTAATGTTCTTATGAGATGGCTGAAATAACTCTGTCATAGAGTCATATGGCTGCCCCAACTCGACATAGTTCATGCATTCTTGAAAATGCTGATGTCGCTCTCCTCCAAAGCCTTCCCATTCAAAGCATCCCATGATAGTGTTGTAGATCTTCATAGAATAGGGAGGACAGAAATATAACTCTTTGTAGGCCCTTTGTAGTATCCTCTCCTTGAGCTTGGAGGCTCTAGCTAAGAAGATCCTACCATGATGATAGATGACTCCTTCATGGAATAGATATCCCTCTTCATGTATCTATTCATCAAGCATCATACAAGTGTGAATATCTTTGGAATAATCCACCAATAGTTGGGATTTCTAGTATAGATCTACACTCCCCAACAATGACAGCGATGATGATGCATCAACAGGAATGTCTGTCATGTTGTTGATCTCTTCTTTGACATATCCTATGCCAAAGGTATGTGTTGGAAGGACATACCTTCCCTTCTTCTCCTCCCATAGCACAGAATCAGAAATGGAGGTGGGTGATGATGATGAGAGAAGAAAATCTCCCTAATTCTTGAGCTTACCCAAGTCTCCCAGGCTTTTAGCTTTGTCTTCAAGTGCTCCAATCCCTCCTAGATCTAAGTTTGGAGCAGCAAGTTGTGAGGTATTCCCCACAAAATCTGAATCAGGTGGCCTCCAAGGTGGTTTTCCACAAAAAAGTGAGGTTTTAGGGACCATCCTCATATGCATAATAGATGGAATCCTCATGTCCCTGCTTCCACTACGCAAATTCAACTATGTTTCAAGTGTGGAAGTCTCATTAAATTTGGATACCACTATTAGTAATGCAAGAGTGCCTCTGATTGGAGCATTTGTTCCATTCTCTTCTCCTAGAAATAGTGGATCATCTTCTACTATGTCAGCTTTGTGACCCCTCCTTTTTTCTGTCTCATTTTCTATTAGCATAGACACATGTTGCTCATGTCCTCCATATGGAAGATCCTTAGGATCTCCCTGTAAATATGCAAGAGCCCCTCTAGGGGAAGTAATTGCTTCATCTCCATCTCCCAATAAAATTACATCTCCTCCTGCTGTCACAACGCTGGAGGATCTTCTCTGCTCTTTCTTTCCCTTCTCCTCATCAATGGATAATGCCTCATCATTAAGAGACCCTTTTCCTTGATCTCTTCTTAAAGAAGAAAACCTCATGTCTTCTCCTTGAGAAGAGAGTTCTTGTTGTAGTGGGGCTTTGGCCTTTGGAAAATCATGCAGCAAATCTTCAACCCCCTCAACAATGTTCAGAAATGGAGTTGGCTTTATGGATTCTTCAAAATCATGCAAAGATTCATATTTCTTGGGCTTGATTCGCTCTCCCAAAGAAGTTTCAGAATGTCCCGAATCAAATCTTTTCACTAACCTCCTAGTGAACTTTGCATAAGAAGAGATATTTACACTTTTCAAGGAAAAAGACTCAAATAACCACCAGGCATAAGCCTTACCTTGAAGATTCAACGCTGCTACCCTCATGACTTCTTCTTCTGACACTTGACGCAGTTAGAAATATGTGTCAAGCTTCCTTACCCAAGACTTGGCTGAGTTCTTAGGTGATCCATCAAAGGTAGGTAGAGAGAATCTACCCAAAGTGTGTTGCATGCACCCTATTCTTCTACTGTAGCTTCTGGATCTTCTTTCTTCTTTAAGTCGACAGAACTCTGGGAAACTGAGTTTCTCCTTGAATCTCTCTGATTGAGCCTCATATTCTTGGAGATAATCACCAAGAGCTTACTCCTCTGGTGTTCCTTCTTTCCCTCCTTCCTTTGTCAAGAAAGTGGTCATGCTCCAACGTTGTAGATCAGGTTGTGTGGCTGAATGCTCACACACATAGTAGGAAGTACTAGGGCTTTCTTGATGTAGCAATCTCCTTGAGGGAGCTACATGTCTTTCCCTCCTCATTCCCCATATTTCTCCTTTCAGCTCATACATAGCTTGAGAAAGAGCTTTAGAGAACTCTTCTCCTTTCAATCTTCCAGATAAAGGAGTTTTACCCTTTCCTTCTGTGTCTTCAGTGTAATCATAATTATTTGTATTCCATTTCCTTGAAAAGACATATTGGCTTCTTAAGAAAGAGTACAGGATGTGCCAAGATTATTTCTCTGATACCACTATAATATCCCAAATTGGGGACTGCTCAGCAATGCATGCATGAAAAATGCATTTTCAAAAATGTATGCTACAGAAATCAAAATCAAACCTTGGATCCCTTATATTTGACAATATGACATCTAAATCCAAGAGGAGATAAAAAACAAATCATTCTAGGTGAGGTAAACAAACCTCCCACACCTAGAATAGCTGGAAATCACCCAAAAATGGACTGTAGAAATAGGCAGACAATATTGTAGCAAAATAATGCAGTTTAACTGAATAGAAATAGGAGGCCAATATGAAGGCTCAAAATCCACTTATACATTAGCAAATCAGATCTACAATGAGGCCCATACAATGTATAACAGGAAATAGAAGACTAGAATAGAAGAAATCCCTCAAAAGAGGTGTTGTAAACACATGTATTCACTGCAAAAAGGCTTGACAGCTTTATTTTATAGAGCATACAGCAGTTGTAGATTACAACTTAGATCTAGAGAAAAATAATGCATGAAAATTCAGATATATGACAGATCCATACACTATATTGTCTCTACTTTACATACCCCTTGGGGTTTTTAGCAAAACATGAAGCACATGGAGTAGATCTGAGATCTTATCCAACAGATCTGGAGAATTATTCAAAATTTCTGAAGCAAATACGGGAGCATTCAGATCAGATCTGAATATGACATGGAATAGATCATAAATCCATGGATCACCACAGTGAAGTGCAAATTCCCAACACCAGAGATATATCCTCCAAAAGTGTGTCAAAGCACCCTGCAACTTTACACTTGCAAATAACGCAGTTCTGGAAGATGGACTGCGCTGTAGACTTTAAGAATACTTTTTCCTGATGCTAAGGTATGGATCTGAAGCTCCAATGATCCAATACACTTTTTCCAATGAGATAGAAGACTTTTCCACTGAAAAGAGGCACTAGATTGGCCTAGATCTGAGTAGATCTATCCTCCACTTGCTGCAGCTTACAAGGACAACTAAACCCTCAATAGGATCTGCATTGTAGTTGGAAGGTGGAGCTTGGCCAAATGCCTAATAGTGGACAAGATCAGCAAGACTCCTCCAAGAGCTACTCAAGAAAGGAGGTGGGATTCTCGATCAGGAACACCCAGTGCTAAACAGCACTATTCTCGGCTAAACAGCAACAGAATGATATATGTCTAAAAATAAAATATATTCAGAAATATAACATGTTCAACAACCTTATCATGCTGCCATCCTCTTCCTTTTATAATATAGAGATCTTGGAAAACCCTAAACCATCTCAATGATTTAGCTCCTTTCACATGTGCCACCTCCAACTAAGACTGTCCTGTGCATCCATGAGGTTCATCCCCTCTAGACAACGTTGTTGATCTGGTCATGGTTGACCCAGTCAAATGTCTCAATCCCTTTCACACATAAGGGTGTTTTATTAAGATAGCCCAGATTTATCTTTGTTCACATGTGGCATTGATTTATTTTGTTGTTTAGGAGTTTTATTGATCCTCCTTCACAATTTTATTCATGAAACAAAAAACAAAACAAAATTGAATATTCCCATTTGTTTAGGACTAATTGGGAATATTACAATCCTCCCCTCCAAAATTTTGCTTGTCCTCAAGAAACTGATAAGGTGAGTGTTGAAACTCCTTTCCTCCTCCATTGGTGACACAATCAAGTGATAAGCTTCCTCCATGAGCTGAGTGTTCACCAAACCAACCTTCCATGAATTGTTTCTCCAATTTTCTTATGAGAGGTAAATGACCCATCCCACAAGGAGTCAAAAACTCAAATGAAACAAACATTGTTGAACCAATACTCTCTCTGAAACATATAGCATATGGTAGATAGAGAGTCTCCATCCCATGTGGTACATACAAGGCTCCCATCCTCACTCCATACAGCCCCATAAAAATTACAAGTATATCATCAATGTATGGGGGCAAAACTTTGTACATACAAACAGCAATTTGAGCATGAGGAGGTGGGTCATAATCCCACATATGATACCAACGTAGTGCATCTCCTCCCTGCCTCAAATCAATACATGGTAAGTGGTTTTCCCAATCACTTACGCTCTACCCAAGTCATCTCACTATTGCTAAAGTTGAGAGATATGTTTGGTGCCTTGGGGAAGCACCCATCATGATGAAAAATCTCACTTTGCTCATAAAGGGAGTGGCCAAATTCAGAAATTTTTGTGGCCCATTGTTTGCCATGAGATCTACAAGATGTATCACTCCTCCTTGGAGTCATGGCCTACATAAAATAGTGAAAGAATGCATACAAACAAAAAATGAAACATGTTTTACATATGAATGTTCTTCACCCATAGTTCTCCTTATACAAGTGGAGCGGTGTATAACTCTTCCCTTCAAGGTAGGAAGAGATTGTTGAGATAACTCTGTCATAGAGTCATATGGCTGCTCCAACTCCACATAGTTTATGCATTCTTGAAAATTCTAATGTATCTCTCCTCCACAGCCTTCCCATTCAAAGCATCCCATTATAGTGTTGTAGATCTTCATAGAATAGGTACGGCTGAAACAGAACTCTTTGTAGGCCCTTTGTAGTATCCTCTCCTTGAGCTTGGAGGCTCTAGGTAAGAAGACCCTACCATGATGATAGATGAATCCTTCATGGACTAGATATCCCTCTTCATGTAGTTGGTCATCAAGCATCATAAAACTGTGAAGATCTTTGGATTAATCCACCAACAGTTGGGATTTCCAGTATAGATCTACACTCCCCAACAATGACAGCGCTAATGATGAATCAACAGGAATGTCTGTCATGTTGCTGATCTCTTCTTTGACATCTCCTATACCAAAGGTATGTGTTGGAAGGACATACCTTCCCTTCTTCTCCTCCCACAGCGCAGAATCAGAAACGGAGGTGGGTGATGATGATGAGAGAAGAAAATATCCCTCCTTCTTGAGCTTACCCAAGTCTCCCAGCATTGTAGCTTTGTCTTCAAGTGCTCCAATCCCTCCTAGATCTAAGTTTGGAGTAGCAAGTTGTGAGGTCTTCCCCAAAAAATCTGAATCAGGTGGCCTCCCAGGTGCTTTTCCACAAAAAATTTAGGTTTCAGGGACCATCCTCATATGCATAATAGATGGAATCCTCATGTCCCTGCTTCTACTGTGAAAATTCAACTCTGTTTCATGTGTGGAAGTCTCATGAAATTTGGAGACCACTCTTAGTAATGCAAGAGTGCCTCTAATTGGAGCATTTGTTCCATTCTCTTCTCCTATAAATAGTGGATCATCTTCTGCTATGTCAGCTTTGTGACCCCTCCTTTGTTCTGTCTCATTTTCTCTTAGCATAGACACATGCTGCTCATGTCCTCCATATGGAATATCCTTAGCATCTCCCTGCAAAGATGCAAGAGCCCCTCTAGGGGAAGAAATTTCTTCATCTCCATCTCCCAATAAAATTAGATCTCCTCCTGTTGTCACAATGCTAGAGGATCTACTCTGCTCTTTCTCTCCCTTCTCCTCATCTATGGAGAATGCATCATAATTAAGAGACCTTTTTCTTTGATCTCTTCTTAAGGAAGGAACCCTCATGTCTTCTCCTTGAGAAGAGAGTTCTTGCTGTAGTGGGGCTTTCGCCTTTGGAAAATCATGCAGTAGATCTTCAACCCCCTCAACAATGTTCAGAAATGGAGTTGGCTTTATGGATTCTTCCAACTCATGCAAATATTTAGATTTCTTGGGCTTTATTCGCTCTCCCAAAGAAGTTTCAGAATGTCTCAAATCAAATCTTTTCACTAACCTCCTAGTGAACTTTGCATAAGAAGAGATATTTACACTTTTCAAGGAGGAAGACTCAAATAGCCACCAAGCATAAGCCTTACCTTGAAGATGCAGCACTGCTACCCTCATGGCTTCTTCTTCTGACACTTGATGTAGCTGGAAATATGTGTCAAGCTTCCTTACCCAAGACTTGGCTGAGTTCTTAGGTGATCCATCAAAGGTAGGTAGAGATAATCTACCCAAAGTGTGCTACATGCACCCTCTTCTTCTACTATAGTTGCTAGATCTTCTTCCTTCTTTAAGTTGACAGAACTCTAGGAAACTGATATGATCCTTGAATATATCTGATTTAGACTCATATTCTTGGAGATAATCACCAAGAGATTCCTCCTCTATTATTCCTTCTTTCCCTCCTTCCTTTGTCAAGAAATTGAGCATGCTCCAATGTTGTAGATCAAGTTGTGTGGCTAAATGCTCACACACATAGTAGGAATTATTGGGGCTTTCTTGATGTAGAAATATCCTTGAGGGAGTTTCATGTCTTTCCCTCTTCATTCCCCAGATTTCTCTTTTCAGCTCATACATAGCTTGAGAAAGAGTTTTACAGAACTCTTCTCTTTTCAATCTTCCAGATAAAGGGGTTTTACCCTTGTATTCTGTGTCTTCAGTGTAATCATACTTCTTTTGTCTTCCCTTTCCTTGAAAAGACATATGGGTGTCTTAATAAAAAGCACAGGCTATGCCAAGATCATTGCTTTGATACCACTGTAATATCCCAAATTGGGGACTGCTCAACAATGCATGCATGAAAAACGCATTTTCGGAAATGTATGCTACAAAAATCAAAATCAATCCTTGGATACCTTAGATTTTAAAATATGACATCTAAATCCAAGAGGAGATCAGAAACAAATCATTTTAGGTGAGGTAAACAAACCTCCCACACCTAGTATAGCTGGAAATCACCCAGAAATGGACTGTAGCAATAGGCAAACAATATTGCAGCAAAATAACGCAGTTTAACTGAACAGCAATAGGAGGCCAATATGAAGGCTCAAAATCCACTTATACATCAGAAAATCAGATCTACAATGAGGCCCATACAATGTATAACAGGAAATAGAAGACTAGAATAGAATAAATCCCTCAAAAGAGGTGTTGTAAACACATGTATTCACTGCAAAAAGGCTTAACAACGTTATTTTATAGAGCATACAGCAGTTGTAGATTACAACTTAGATCTAGAGAAAAATAATGCATGAACAGTCTTATCTATGACATATCCATACACTATAGTGTCTCTACTTTACATACCCCTTGGGGTTTTCAACAAAACATGAAGCACATGGAGTAAATCTGAGATCTTATGCAGCAGATCTGCAGAATGATTCAGAATTTTTGAAGAAAATATAGGATTATTTAGATCAGATATAAATATGACATGGAATATATCAGAAATCCGTGGATCACCACAATGAAGGGCAGATTCCCAACACCAAAGATCTCTCCTCCAAAATTATACCAAAGCACCTTGCAACTTTACAGTTGCAAATAACGCAGTTCTGGAAGATGGAATGCACTGTAGACTTTAGGAACAGTTTGGCCTAATGCCAAGGTATGGATCTAAAGCTCCAATGATCCAATACACTCTTTCCAATAAGATAGAATACTTTCCCACTTAAAAGAGGCACTAGATTGGCCTAGATATGAGTAGATCTAGCCTCCACTTGCTGCAGTTTACAAGGAAAACCAAACCCTCAATAGGATCTGCGTTGTAGTTGGAAGGTGAATCTTGGCCAAATGCCTGATTGTGGACAAGATCAGCAAGACTCCTCCAAGAGCTACTCAAAGAAGGAGGTGGGATTCTCGATCAGGAACACCTAATGCTAAACAACACTATTCTTAGCTAAACAGAAAGAGAATGATATATGTCTAAACATAAAATATATTTAGAAATATAACATGTTCAACAACCTTCTCATGCTGCCCTCCTCTTCCTTTTATAAGATAGAGATCTTGCAAAACCCTAAACCATCTCAATGATTTAGCTCCTTTCACATGTGCCACCTCCAACTACGACTATGTTGTGCATCCATGAGGTTCATCCCCTCTAGAAAATGATGTTGATCTAGTTATGGTTGACCCAGTTAAATGTCTCAATCCCTTTCACACATAAGGGTGTTTTATTAAGATAGCCCAGATTTGTCTTTTTTCACATGTGGCATTGATTTATTTTGCTGTTTAGGAGTTTTATTGATCCTCCTACACAATTTTATTCATGAAACAGAAAACAAAACAAAATTGAATATTCCCATTAGTTTAGGACTAATTGGGAATATTAGACGCTATGAGTTCTCTTCGAATTCCTTCTTTGCTACAGAATTCTTTGAATTCATTCGAGATATATTCACCACCATTATCACTCCGCGGAGCCTTCACTTGCTTCCCCGAATCCTTCTCCACCAATGCTTTAAACTCACAGAAATTTAAGAATGTTTCGCTCTTCTTCTGCATGAAGAAGATCCAGAATCTACAATAATAGTCATCAACAAATATAACATAATACCTATGTTTTGTTTTTGAAGCAACCGAGAAAGGTCCACACACGTCTGTGCGAATTCTCTCCAGGATCACCGAAGCACGGTTCTCCTTCTCATGAAAGGTGGTCTTCACAAACTTACCCATAGTACGTCCCTTGCACTGATATTACTATGCAAGATTACCCTTGGGAAGTCCAGTAGAAATCTGCTACAAAATATTCAAGGCGCCATGGTGAAGATGGCCCAATCTTCTATGCCATAATTCACCCTCATCCCGGCTCACCACTTCTTCTTCTTTTCCCATCATTGCAACATAGCCATCTACCTCCAACTTGTAGAGATTCTTAACTTGAATCCCTATCCTCTTGGTTTAACCCGTTGTTTTATGTCGCAGGAAATATTTTCCCTCACTGAAAACAACATCATAACCTATGTCCTCCAACATAGCGACCAAGACCAAGTTCCTCTTCAGACCTGGAACATGCATAACATATTTCAACAGAAATGGTTTACCTGACTCCCCCTCAAAGGTAATGGTTCCAATTCCGATCGCACTGTATCTACCATCTTTGCCCATCTCTATATGCATTTGGAGATCCTTCTCCTCCAAGTCACTAAATAACTCCTTGTCTCCCGTCATATGGAAGGAAGCACCACTATCAAGATACCACACCGATCCCATTACGCTTGAAACCAAGCATGCGATCAAATATAAATCAAGTTCGAATTGCGAGGATAAGGCCTCACCCGCTACAGCTCCAGCAGCCTTCTTCTTCTTCTTTTTCTATGGGCAGTTAGTGGTGAGATTCCCATGTTTGTGACAATGAAAACACTTCACCTTGGAAAAATATAGCTTCTTACCTTTAGACTCAGATTTTGGAAGGGATTTCTTCCCCTTCCCTTTCCATGCTTTTGCAACCAAAGTGAAATTCTCTTCATCATCATTCTTCGATGAAGAGCCATCCCTAGTATTCACCTTATCTTCCCCGGCACAAGATCCGACCAAAGTCGCTCCCAATCTGGCAGTTTCTCCCATCCATTGACAGAGTCTTTGTAGCTGTGCCAACTCTTTAGAATCCCGAGGAGAGCCAAGCTCACCAAGTCATCATTCGCAACTGTAATTCCCACACTCCCCAGCTCATCCCTACATTGGACAAACTTCGTGAGATATTTTGGAATATTGTCGCCCTTCTCCATTTTGATTTTGTTGAGCTTATCTTTCAGCGCCAACTTCCTATGATTATTGTTGCTTTGGAAAATATCTGTCAAATCCTTCCACATTGCAAATATAGTGGCTTTACCATGAAGGCTTGACACAATATGGTCTTTCACACCTTCCAACAGAATTCTTGTTATCTTCGCTACCTTCTTTTTCCATGTGTCAAGTAGTGCAGCATCGCTAGAAGTAAGCTTAGGAACATCACTATCGATGAACTCCTCTAGTCCATTGTCTTCAAGCACCACCTCCATCCTGTCCTTCCAAGCTATGTAGTTCAAGCTACCCTCAAGGGCATACTCCAACTGCAACCCATTGAAATCCATTTCACTGAATACTCAACTATTGCGCCAAGAAATTTCTGTAGCAAATTCAAATTGTCCACCAGCACAAAACTCAGCACCGCTTCACTATTGCAATCTCCAGTGATTAACACTGCTCTGATACCATGTAGAAATTTATTAATATTGATAGTATTACCGGATTCTCCTGATCTAAAAAAATAATCTTATGTTAAATACAGAATCCTTCCACTTGATTCTTTACGGAAATTAAATCGCCAATTGCAAAACACATATGAAGCAAATAAATCACATATAAAAACAGTTGTTTAATGGGAAAGATTAAAGCTAAAAAACCCAAATATCATATATTATGTATATCAATGGATCATGTAATAATATCATACAAATCTTAGTACATCAAGCTCTCAATACAATCAACAATCATTACACATTGTCATGCAGAAATTTGCATGTATATGCACCAATTTCTTGCCTCCTGACAGCCTGCCTCCACTGCGCAATCCTTGTTGAAGAAGAACCCTGAATGAATTCGATATTTCCTTGCTTTCACTGGGCAATCCTCATAAGCATCTCCAAAGTGTGTGTAGATGCATTGAATGCATCACTATAGTCACAACTGATAGTCCATCTCACCCTTTCACCTATCTCTCCACTGGGTCTCCACTGGATCTAACATGTAAGTAGTTAACTACTGTATTTCTTCAGTTTCAAGTAAGACACTACTTGTGAATTAATTAAATAATTAATTCACTCATCTATCACTAGTGTATGTTCAATTACAACTAGCACAACTGACTTGAACTCACTGAACTGAGTTAAACTAAATAAAAACTCACATAACTACTCTTCCAACTCTATTACAACTTTCCACTATCAGTTATAATGAAGTCCTCCATGCATGAGTCACCAAACACCCTAGGAATTGTGTAATTCCTTCAGCCCACTGATTTTCCAAATCTGTTCACTGAAATAAAGTGCTCCAAGAGAATAAATTGATATTTATTGTCAGATTATTATTAAGGGCTAATAATAATCAACATGCATTCTATTTTTAGAATTGCGATCTATAAATAGACTTCGCCCATCTTCTAAAAATAGAAATTCATCCAAAGATATAATTTTCTCAACCATCTAGAATCATCATCCTGCTAATTTTAGAATATTCTCACCATTCTAAAAATAGACATACACCTAAAAATAGCCTGCGGGCCCCACTTAGTGAAGGTGCTTAATTTTCACTAAGTTCATCATCTTGTTGAATCTCAATAGAAATTTCCCCCTACTAGAGGTCTTTGCTTGAGTGGACACCTCCACTTTTTCTCCTCTCTGCTTCTCCAATTGTGGTTGCTCCACAACCTTCCGAGACTGCATGTTGAGAGGTAATTTGTGCTTTATCTCAACCAACGAGTCACTAACCTCCTCTTTTCTCTTCAAATATTTGCATGCATCCTCGACCTCAAGAACATACAGGTTCTTGAATCTTACGTCAATATGTTTCACCCGTCCCATAGTGATGTTTTTAAGGAACACCTTTCCTTTTCTAAATATGACATCATAACCATGGTCTTCCAATACCGCTATGAAGAAAATATTCTTCTTTAGTCCTAGAACATAAAAAACATATGCCAGTCTGAGAGGGGAGACAGACTCCCTCTGAAAGGTAACTGTACCTATGTTGATTGCATTATACCTCCCGTCATCTCCAATGTTCAAGTTGCTCAGTGCATTGCTTATAGAACTATCATGACTAGAGAAGCAAGAAAAAAATAAGACTAGATCAAAGAAATACTCCTACAACACCTTCTCACCTCTTCAAGATGAAACATAATGTTCCTTTAGCAATAAATTTGGGCATAGAGAGACTAAATGCAGAAGAAAAATGAGACCAACTCTTCAGAATGAACAAAAGGCAACAACAAAAAAAGAAAATCAGAGAATCTGAAAGTTTTGTTTTGGATTTGTATGTAGGAGATCAAGAAAATATGTGGTACATTAACATTGGATGCTTAAAGCAAATGAAAAGTGATAAATATAAGTTTATGTCCTTTTATGAAATAAAGAAAGAAAAGAATGTAACCTTTGGAAATAATTCACCTGCTACTAACAAAGGAAAAGGAACTGTTTTGCTGACAGAAAAGTTTAAAGCTGGAAATGTTTTGTATGTTGATGGATTAAACCATAACTTGTTGAGTGTTAGTTAGATGTGTGACAAAGTGCATGAGGTTGTTTTCATATCAAAGAATTGTGTGGTACGGAATCTCGATACAGGTAAGATCATAATAAAGGGAACAAGAACTCCAAGTAATGTCAATGTCTTGGAATTTTTGAGATTCAACAAGATGATGAGCTTAGTGAAAAGAGTCGCCTTCACTAAGTGGGCCCGCAGGCTATTTTTGGCGCAAAGTCTATTTGTAGACTATGTCTATTTTTAGACATGTAGATCATATTCTATGAGTTGCAGGATGCTATTTGTGGATGGTTGGTCAAGTTGGAAAATATATATGGACTTCTATTTTTAGACATATTGGGCGGAATGTATTTTTAGATTGCCAATCTAAAAATAGATATGTTGAATATTATTAGCTCTTAATAATATTTGGACTCTAAACATTATCTTATTCTCTTGGAGCACTTCAGTTAAGTAAACAGATGTGGCACAACAGCTGACAGAAGGAATTACGCTATTCCTGAGGGTTTACTAGAGTTAATGCATGAGGAATTCAGTTAGAACTCATGTGACAGAGTTTGGTGGAGTTATAGAAGTAGTTGGTGGAGTTGTATTCAGTTTATCTCAGTTAGACTCAATTGAGCTAGTTGTATCTAGTCTAACTGAATGATACACTAGTGAGAGTGGTGTGAATTAAATAGTTAATTAATTCACTAAATAATAACTCATTAATCAAATGAAGAATACATCAGTTAACTACAGTGCATGGCAGTTTCAGTGGAGACCAGTGGAGAGATAGGTGAAAGAGCAAGTGTGACTATCAGATGTGACTATAGTGATGCATTGATTGCATCCAACACTCAGTGGAGATGACAATGAGGATTGCGCAGTGCAAGCTTGGTGGATTCAATTTCATTCAGAGCCATTCTTCCGTAGGGATTGCGCAGTAGAGGCAGGCTAGCAGGTGGCAAAGATCGGTGCATGGATTTGCAAGATCGAGCTTGATTAGTGTGTAGAAATTGTATTGTACTGAGAGATTGATATGACAAGCTTTGTATGAGAATTGTTACATGATCTCTATGACATATATTATATACATATATTTGGGGTTTTCAACTTCAGGCTTTCCCGTTAAACATCTGTGTTAATGTGTGTGAATTTTTATTGTTTCATGTGTGCATTGCAATTGATTTAATTTCTGCATGTGATGATCAATGGTGGAATAGATTCTGTATTGTGCATGAAGTTAAAATAGTGTGTGATCAAGAGAATATTGAATATATAACACATAAGTTATATAATTTCTACATGGTATCAAAGCAATTGATCATTGGAGCAGATTGCAATTATTGAAGCGGTTGAGTTTTTTGCTGGTGGAATTCGAATTTGCTGCAGTGTTTTCTTGGTGTTGAAGTTGAGCATTCATTGAAATTTATTTCAACGGATTGCAATTGGAGTATGCCCTTGATGGCAGCTCTAATTATATTGCATGGAAGGACAGGATGGAGGTGGTGTTGGATGACAATGGGTTGAAGGAGTTCATAGATGCTGAAATTCCAAAACCTACTTCTAGCGATGCAGCCGCACTTGACGCATGGAAAAAGAAGATAGCAAAGTGTCGAAGGATTCTGTTGGAAGGTGTGAAGGATCACATAGTGTCCAGCCTTCATGGTAAATCTAGTCCATTCTTAATGTGGAAAGCTTTGACAAAAATTTTCCAAAGTAGAAGTGACCAGAGGAAGTTGGCGCTTAAAGACAAGCTCAGAAAAATAAAAATGGAGAAAGGCGACAGTATACAAAAATACCTCACGAAGTTTGTTCACTGCAAGGATGAGTTGGGAAGTTTGGGGGTTACTATTGATGAATAATACTTGGTGAGCTTGGCTCTCCTTGGGCTTCCGAAGAGTTGGCATATCTACGAGGACTCTGTCAAACTGCCAGGATGGGAGCGACTTTGGTCGGATCCTGTGCAAGAGGAGATAAGGTGCGTTACCAGGGATGGATCTTCATCAAAGAATGAAGATGAATAAAATTTCACTTTGGCTACCAAAGCAAGGAAATGGAAGGGAAAGAAAAATCCTTCTCAATCCGGTGCGAAAGGCAAGAAGCAGGACTTGTCCAAGGTGAAGTGCTTTCACTGTCACCAACACGGACATTATGCCACTAATTGTCCACAAAAGAAGAAAAATAAGCAGGCTGTTGGATCTACATCTGGAGAGGCCTTAGCCTCGTAGTTTGAGCTATTTTTTATGCTGATCACATGCTTGGTTTCAAGTGTGATGGGATCAGTGTGGTTTCTTGACAGTGGTGTGTCTTTCCATATGACCGGAGACAAAGATTTGTTCAGTGGTATGGATGAGAAGGATCTTGGAGTGCACATCGAGATGGGCAATGATGGTAGATACAGTGCGACTGGTATCAAGACCATTTCCTTTGAGAGGGAGTCTGGTAAACCTTTCATATTGAAGGATTTCATGCATGTTCCAGGATTGAAGAAGAATCTGATCTCTGTGGTGATGTTGGAAGAGAAGGGTTATGATGTTGTTTTTAGTGAGGGAAAGGCTTTCCTGCGCAATAAAACAACTGGTGAAACCCGGAAGATAGGGGTTCGAGTTAAGAACCTTTATCAATTTCAGGTAGATGGCTGCGCAGCAATGGCAAGCAAAGCAGAAGTAGTGGTGAGCCGGGATGAGGGTGAATTGTGGCACAGGAGATTGGGCCATCTTCACCATGGTGCTTTGAAAATTTTGCAGCAGATTTCTACTGGGCTTCCCAAGGGTACACTTGCGCAGTCAGATCAGTGCAAGGGGCGTACTTTGGGAAAATTTATGGATACCACTTTTCATGAGAAGGATATTCGTGCCACGACGATCCTTGAGAGAATTCACACAAACGTGTGTGGACCTTTCTCAGTAGCTTTGAAAGAAAAGCACATGTATTATGTGATATTTTTTATGATTTTTCTCGTAAGTACTGGATCTTCTTCATGCAGAAGAAGAGCGAGACATACTCAAAGTTCTGTGAGTTCAAGGCGCTGGTTCAGAAAGAGTCGGGGAATTAGGTGAAAGCTCTAAGGAGCGATAATGGTGGTGAATTCATATCTGGAGAATTCAAAGACTTTTGTAGTGCAGAAGGAATTCGAAGAGAACTCATAGCGCCTCATAACCCATAGCAGAATGGGGTCACAGAGAGAAAGAACAAAATGATCGTGGGCGCTGCACGGGCGATGTTGCATGATCAGGGCCTTCCCATACACTTGTGGGTTGAGGCATGCAACACTGCGGTTTATGTGCAAAACCGTTGTCCTCATAGAGTACTTGGCATGAGTACACCCGAAGAGGCGTTTTCTGGTAAGAAACCTGATATTTTTCATTTGAAGATTTTTGGCTCACCTGTTTACATTCATGTGACGAAGGATGCCAAGAAGAAGCTGGAGCCGACCATAGAGGTTGGGATATTTTTTGGGTACACATAAACACCCCACAATTATCATGTGTATTTGCCAGACAGTCGGAAGACTATTGTGCGACGGGATATCAAATTTCATGAGGAGAAAGCCATGAAGTTGTCGCTTGAGAGAGAGCTACACTTGCATGCAGATGAGGAGCTACTAGTTCCTAAGGATGAGCCTCAGGATGTGGATCAGCCACAAGAGGAGGTTCATGGAGAGGAAGAAACCACTCATGCAGCGCCAAATATCAGAGGGCGGAAGCGCACTACAAAAGCTGAGCGACTGAATCTTGATGCAGCGCAGAATGTAGGAGCACCTACATCACAGCGCAGACAGAGACAAACACCTAACCGATTTACTGGATACATGGCTCTGATGATCAAGTGTATCGTGACGGAGCCATCCTCTTTTGAGGAATCTGTGGAGGATCCTGCATGGGTAGATGCCATGGTGGAAGAGTATGATTCGATTTTCAGAAATAGTGCATGGGAGATTGTCCCAAGGCTGGAAGGGAAATCAGTGGTAGGTTCGAGATGAATCTACAAAGTGAATAAATCTACTGACGGGAGCATCGAGAAGTACAAGGAAATATTTTTTGCCCGGGGCTTCTCACAGATCGAGGGGATTGACTATGAAGAAACCTTTGCACTTGTCGCAAGGTATTCTTCCATACGGACCATCCTTGCTCTCTTAGCGCAGATGGGTTGGCACATTCATCAGATGGATGTGAAGACTGCGTTCCTCAATGGAGTCATTGAGGAGGAGTTGTACATAGAGCAACCTGAAGGATTTGAAATCTTCAGTAGTGAGTTGCATGTGTGCAAGCTCAAAATAGCATTGTATGGGCTAAAACAAGCACCTCGTGCTTGGTACATACGGATAGACAGTTATTTCACCGGACTTGGTTTCGCCAAGAGTGAGGCAGATCTGAACCTATACCAGATTGTGGTGGAGGGTAAGTTGCTGATAATTGTACTTTATGTAGATGATTATATACTAACGGGTGATGAACTGTTGATACACTCATGCAAGGCAGATCTTGCAAAGGAGTTTCAGATGAAGGACTTGGGCCTCCTTCATTATTTCCTGGGATTGGAAATTTTGCAGCAGAAGGGTGGATTGTTTGTGTCTCAAGGAAAGTATGTCCGGGAGATACTGGAGAAGTCCAACATGCAAGGCTGCAAGCCTATTGACACTCCTCTTCCTGGTGGTTGGAGGAAAGAGGATGCTACATCGGCAGAGGTAGTGGATGCCACTGTTTATCGACAATTGGTTGGTTCGCTCATGTATTTGGTCAATACACGACCGAACATATGCTATGCTATTAACCAGCTTTCACAAGCTATGGTTAAGCCTACCAAGCTCTTTTGGATGGCAGGCAAGCATGTCCTAAGGTATCTCAGGGGCACATCTGGATATGGATTGTGGTACAGACAGTCGGATGAGTTGAAGCTGCATGGCTTCACGGATGCAGATTGGGTAGGGAGCCCAACGGACAGAAAGAGCACATCTGGAGGGATTTTCAGTATCATTTCTACAACATTTTCTTGGTACAGTAGGAAACAGAGATCCGTGGCACTCATTTCAGTGGAGGCCGAGTACATGGCAGCAAGTTTGGCTGCATTTGAGGCTATATGGATGCGGAAGATCCTGGTCGGGTTGTTCAGTTCACACTTAGATCCTACTGTGATATATTATGATAATCAAAGTTGCATTAAACTCTCGGTTAATCCAGTATTTCATGATAGATCTAAACATATTGACATCTGGTACCATCATATCAGAGATTGTGTGCAGCGGAAGATCATGCTACTTTCTTACATTCCCACGGAGGATCAGGATGCAGATATTCTGACGAAGGCGCTCACCAGGAGTAAATTCGAATACCATAGAAACAGGATCGGGGTGGCAGATAATCCCTATCCTGTTGAGAGGGAGTGTTGAGATTCAACAAGATGATGAGCTTCGTGAAAAGAGTCGCCTTCACTAAGTGTGCCTGCAGGCTATTTTTGGCGCAAAGTATATTTTTAGACTATGTCTATTTTTAGACATGTCGATCATATTCTATGAGTTGCAAGATTCTATTTTTGGATGGTTGGTCAAGTTGGAAAAATATATGGACTTCTATTTTTAGACATATTGGGCAGAATCGATTTTTAGATTGCCAGTCTAAAAATAGATATGTCGAATATTATTAGCTCTTAATAATATTTGAACTCTAAACATTATCTTATTCTCTTGGAGCACTTCAGTTAAGTGCACAGATGTGGCACAGCAGCTGACAGAAGGAATTATGCTATTCCTGAGGGTTTACTGGAGCTAATGCATGAGGACTTCAGTCAGAACTCATGTGACAGAGTTTGGTGGAGTTATAGAAGTAGTTGGTGGAGTTGTATTCAGTTTAACTCAGTTAGACTCAGTTGAGCTAGTTGTATCTAGTCTAACTGAATGATACACTAGTGAGAGTGGTGTGAATTAATTAGTTAATTAATTCAATAAATAATAACTCATTAATCAACTGAATAATACATCATTTAACTACGGTGCATGGCAGTTTCAGTGGAGACCAGTGGAGAGATAGGTGAAAGAGCAAGTGTGACTATCAGATGTGACTATAGTGATGCATTGATTGCATCCAACACTCAGTGGAGATGCCAATGAGGATTGTGTAGTGCAATATTGGTGGATTCGAGTTCATTCAGAGCCATTCTTCAGTAGGGATTGCGCAGTAGAGGCAGGCTAGCAGGTGGAAAATATTGGTGCATGGATTTGCAAGATCAAGCCTGATTAGTGTGTAGCGATTGTATTGTACTGAGAGCTTGATATGATCATATTTGTATGAGGATTGTTACATGATCTCTATGACATATATTATATACAGAAGAAGCGTTGCTTTCCCGTTCAACAACCGTGTTAATGTGTAATTTTTACGTTTCATGTGTGCATTGCAATTGATTTAATTTCCGCATGTGATGATCAATGGTGGAATAGATTTTGTATTGTGCATGAAGTTAAAATAGTGTGTGATCAGGAGAATCTTGGATATATAACACATAAGTTATATAATTTCTACAGGAAGGTGGTCTAGAACATTTTTACTTGAGAAAATTAGAAGATATATGACTCTAGCACAAAATATTGGGACACTTAAGCTTCAGTAAATTACATAAGTCAAGCAGAATGGGAGTAGTTCTCGAATTGCATAACATCTCTCTACCATAAAGTACCATATGCAAGTCATGTCAATTCTATAAGCAACGAGGGTGCATTTTAATGCCAAAGAAGGTACTTCAAGTAAGCCACTTGAACTTATTCATACTGATTTGTGTGGTCCTATGAGAAATAAATCTCATTAGGGTGAAAAATACTTCATATTATTCACTGATGATTTTACTCCAATGTGTTGGATTTTCTTATTAAAACATTAAGATGAATCATTTGATAAATTTAAAGTCTTCAAAGATCTATTAAATAATGAGTTAGATTTAAAAATTGAATGATTTGGATCTAATATAGGAGGATAATTTATATCAGAGGAGTTTTTCGACTTTTGTGAAAAACATGGAATCAAAAGGCAGTTTTATATAGTTAAAACACCCCAACAAAATGGAGTGGTATAAATAATGAACATAACAATCCAAAAAATGGAACATTCCATGCTTGATGAGTCCATAACACCTCATACCTTTTTTGGGGAGCATCACATATAGTCCTGAATATCCTCATGTAATATTCCCAAATGGGAAAAGCAGGAATATAGTGCAAAATGCTTGAAATAGCAATGTAAACATCACATCAAAACATGAGACCAATATGGAGCCTTTCCATTAATCATAACAGCAGCATATATGTATAAAATAATGGGCGACAAAGCATATAACAAGATACAACAAGCCTCCAATAAATAAAACCCTCAACAATGAGGTGTCGCCACTAGATCAAAATGCCAGAAGACTGCTACATTGCAGTCATAGGTGCACTGCTACAGAAGATGAATATACAAAATATATATGGTTTTTATATGCCTCAATAGATAATTTACAATGAATATCAAGGCTCTATACAACCTCCAACAAGAACCCAAAAGGGTTTCAGAAATACACCACTATACAAGATATGAATCAAAGCCCTAGGGTTGAAGATTCACTGTAACAATAAAACTGGAAAGGTATGGCTGATCTGATATGCCAAAGAATGTAGCCTCCTCCAATTGGATCCTCTAGATGAAATTTTGTTCCCTTCACTAGAAAACCTCCTCTCCAAATGGTGTACTGAAACCACCCCTCCAACTCCTCCCTAAAATAATGCAGTCCAAGAAAAAAACTACGCTGTAAGGGAAAATGATCAAGTGGTCTGATGCCAAATGCTAAAATAAGGCTCAATGGCCTTCCTCACCATCCTCCCAATGAAAGGAAACATTCCTCCACTGAAAATCAGATTAGAAAACACCCAAATGTATTCTCCATTGCTACACCCCGCAACTCAGCACGTTTCTTAATAGAAACTGCGTTGTACCACAAGACTGAATCTTTGGCCTAATTCCTGAATGTGGAACGATATTTCAATACTCTTCCTTTGAGGCTCCTCAAGGATAGAGGTTGGATTCCCGCTCGGGAACACCCTTTACTAAACAACACTGCAATCTTAGCTAAACAGCTAGAGAAAGCTATATGTATAAACAAACCATATAATCAAAATATCATAACATAACATGAATGAACTATGGCTACCATCATATTCCTTATATAAGTGGTGAGATTCCTCACCCTTGGTGCCAATAATTAAGGGCACTATCTCCATGCATGATATCTCCCTCCAAAACTGTGTTGTCCCTCAATAAATTTCCACTCCTCCATAACAGCACTGTTGATTTGGTCAAAGTTGACCCAGTCTTCATGCTCTAGCCCCTTTTCACACACAAGGGTGCTTAAAAAAGCTACTAAGAAGTCCTCCTTTCACATTAGCAGTGATTTTATTCATATTAAGGAGATTTATGGCTCTCCATACCCTCTTATTCAGCAAATTAAGAAGCAAAAGCAAAAATTAATATTCCAACTAGCTCATGGCTAATTGGAAATATTAAAGTCCTCCCCTTCCAAATATTTCTTGTCCTCAAGCAACTGTAAAGGTGAGTGTTTCAACTCTTCTCCTCCACCATTGGTGACACCTCCATGTGATAATATTCCCTCATAAGCCAAGTGTCTCCCAATCCATCCCTCCATGAACTGCTCCTCCCCAGTTCTCATGAGATGCAAATGACTCATCCCACAAGGAAGAAAAAGTTCCAATGTAGCAATCATGGTTTGCCCAATTTTCTCCTTGAAACATGTAGCATAAGAAACATGGAGAATCTCTCTCCCAAAGGGCACATCCAATCCTCCCATCCTTCCTCCAACCATTCCAATAAAAATAATAAGGACATCATCAATATATGGGAACAAAACCGAGTGCACATAAACAACCATATGAAAAAATGGAGGTGGATCATAGTCCCACATGTGGAACCAGCGCAACATATCTCCTGACTGCCTCAGATAATGATATGGTAAGTGGCTTCCCCACCACTTACTTTCTTCCATAGTCTCCTCAAAATTTTTGAGAAGGTGAGTGATGTTTGGTGCCTTTGGAGTGCACCCTGAATGATTTATCATCTCCCTATATCCTCCTACGGAGTGGCCATGCTCAACATTGTTTATGGCCCAGAGTTGACCATGAATTTTATAAGGAATAATTCTCCCCCTTGGAACAATGGCTTGCACATGTATGGTAAAGGAATGCAAATATTCATCAAGTAAATAATTAAACATAAAAACATGTTCTTTAACATATACTTTTCTCACATAAATGATGTGGCTCATAGATAGATCCCCTCTCATTCCCAAAGAGGAAAGAGGTGGCTATGATAACAAATTTTAGTCTCCTGTATTCTATAGTATCACTAAATGACTATGGATTTTCTATAGTCTGTTGAAAATAACATTCCCTGACTATCATTTATTTTCAGAAACCTCACTACCTTCATTATTTTTCCTTTTAACCTATCCATTATCTCTCACTTTACCTATTCAGATTACTCTCATTCTCTAAAAACCCTTTTCTACCCCCAAATCCCCTCATTCCTAGCCTTTTCCCCTTCTTAAAATATCCTTCCCTATGCTAAAAACCCCATTTTTTCCTTCCCCTTCATTCATGCCCCTCTGTCCATTTAAAACAATGTAAAAAACCCTTTTTTACATTGTTTTGACATAAAGTTTTATTTGGGACCCACTCTTTTAAATAAACCATGTTTGGTTTGAAAGACCTGACCCCTTTATATTTAAAAACCCCCCGCTCTAAACCTTTACCCTCCGTTTTTATATAACCCTGGCCCCCACCTTTATGTTTTAAGTTCCTCCGCTTTAAAACTCACCCTAGGCCTCACTATATTTAAACCTACAACCTCATTGAAAACCCCATACCCACCTCTCAAACCTACCCGCAGCCCACTCATCGCCCGACCACCGTCAGATCCCCACCTTCCGATCCGAAGGCCACCAAGCGTTTTCGCAACCCCAAAAGCCTAAGGTTTAAAACACTTTGGAGCTTGAGAAATAAATGGTTTTCGCACCCCTTCTTTCCACCACGCGTCACTCCCTCCATATTATCACATCCCCGCAACATAAACCACTTAACCACTTACGCCCCATATGAAAACCACCAAACCGCTCTCGCGCCATAAACCTGAAACCATTAACCCTTTTTGAATTTTTTGAAGCCCTGTGTCACCGCGATGAGCCCCGAGCTGCCATGAAAACCCCTGCAAACACTTCTAAAAGACCCCGAAAGGTTATAACCAAACACAGAGACCAAAAGCCTCCATTATCCGAACTCTGTCCACAGACCTCCCAAGATCCTGCAAGCCACCATTACTCCCCCATCCTGCGGCATCCAGTTTTTAATTAACAATTTTTTTTAAATTGTGCAGGTGACTGATGTATAAGAAAATTCATAATTTACATTTCTAAGTCAAAAAATTGTTTAAAATAGGCTCTCTGGGTGACAATCTAGAAAGCCTTATTCATTAAAGGATTAGGAGCGCAAGATTAATTAGAAGGCAGCAATGGATCATGATCAATAGGGATCATTCAAAAACTTCAGAGGCAACGAGTTTTCATCAAAAGACAAAGTACGGTAAAAGGAGAGTTTCACGGTGACTGTGCATTCAAGGAAATATCAAAGATGAAGACAAATGAAAACACAGTCACAAAACAGTGAAAGGTAAAAATAATAAAATATCGGTCAAAGGTTAAAGTCAAAAGAAAAATTAGAGTTAAAGAAAAAGCACAGATAAAAGAGGTAAAGGAAGTAGCCAAAGGCAGTAAAAGAAAACATGTGAAAGATACAGATGAAGACAGATTAAAAATCAAAAGAAAAATCAAGGTTCAAAGGCAAATCAGAGGATAAAACAACAAAGAAGAAAAAGCCAAATGACAAAGCCACTCAGCATTTACTTCTTCACAGTCATATTAGCCACCTACAGCCTTATTTTTCTTTAATAAAAGCAACTACAATTAATAAAGAAGTCAGAGTTATTTTTAGCTGCTCAGAAGTTATTGTAAAAGTTAAAGTTAAAGGCAAATAGTCAAAAATATCTTAAAGTTAGCTCAGCAGTAAATTAGAAATTTATGACTACAGTAGGTCAGTCAGAGATATTTTGGCATTAGGCCTTGCATGGTCTCAATTGTCAAACATCATTTACTCTGTAGTAAATACGAATCTGACACCCTAGATTAGGGCAACCTCCTCATCTACATATAAATACTGCATGTGTTGTTCATTATTATTGTTGGTTGATTGGTGGGTTGGTTGATTGCTAGACTGGATTTTGATCAGACTCTGAGTTGCAAAGATCATTGCACTAGAGCATTGTACTTGTTTTGGATATCAGTAATACAATAACGTTCATAGGATTCTTGAGCTATGTTAATGGTGATTTTATCCCTCTTTCTCAATGTTTATCCTTTGTTTTCCATATTGTACATCAATTTTCTCTGATTATAGGACAGGAATTTTAGATTAAGATATGTTGCTTCAGCACCTTAACTATGTCTGTCATTATTATCTCTATGTTTTCCTCTGAAAGTAATTATTAGAGAATTATTAATTTCTCTTTAGGATTACTGGATTGTTGTCTTGAGATTTTCTTAGTGAAGTATAATTAAAGAATTCTTAACTGCTATTTATTTTTACCAAACTGTTATCTTAAAGGCCTTCTCTGAAGTTTAATTAAAGAATTCTTAACTGCTCTTTAATTTCAATGAACTATTATCTTGAATGTTTTGTTTGTCTAAAGGTAATAACTAGAGAATTCTTAATTTCTCTTTAGGATTACTAGATCATTGTCTTGAGATTTTCTTAGTGAAGTATAATTAAATAATTCTTAACTACTCTTTAATTTTTACCAAATTGTTATCTTAAAGGCTTTATAATTAAAGGATTCTCGATTTCCCTTTAGTTTTAATGAATTCCCAAACTTGTTGTCATTTCATATTCATCTTACCTAAGAAGAACCATTTGATCTAGTTAGCTTGCCCTATGAAAACCCTTGAAGATTTGATGTACAATTTAAACCTTTTATGACTCCATAGCCCAATAAAATTAAGCTTCCCACATTCCATCTGTGCAACCTACTATTAATCAATCAAACAAACAAACAAACAAAACAAACAATCCCAGAACTTCATAACTAGCCTAAAATCAAAATACATAAGAATAAAGATAAATCAGTTAATCATAAACATAGAGAGAGCCCTCTCTGAGCCTAGGAAGGCTAGGTCCTTGGAATCCAAAGTGGTTTGATGTGATTCCCTTCTACTTGTTCTTTCCAATCTTGCAAATCACAGGGCTCCAACAACTCCCTCGAAGAGTTATGTATCTCCTCCATCTCCACATGATCCATGCATCTCCTAAAATGTTGATATATATCCTCTTCAAATCCTTCCCAAGTATATCCCTCCATGATAGTATGGTATGATCTCATGGAATAAGTATGGATGAAGAGAAATTATTCATGTGCTGCATGTAGTAACTTCTCCTTGAGCTTGGAAGCTATAGATAAGAAGATCCTACCATGATGGTAGATGACCTTATCTATGACTGAATATCCCTCCTGTAATAGTTGGTCATCAAGTATCATGCAAGTAAAAATATCCTTGGAATAATCCACCAACAGCTGGGATTTCCAATATGGATCTGTCCTCCAAAGTGACAACGATGATGATCTGTCATGTAAAACATCTATCATGTGGCTGCCCTTCTCTTTGACATCTCTCATGCCAAAGTCACATACTGGGATGTTGTTATCCCCTCTTTGTTGCTCCTCTTGTAGCTGCTCATGCTCAAGTAAAGGTTGAAGCTTTTGGAAGTTATTTTTCCATGGGAAGCTATCATCTATCCAAAACTTCTTGAGTTTGGCCAAAGCCTGCATGAGTGGCCACCATCCTCTACCGTATGTGGAAGATTTCTCCCCAAGTGAGAACATATTCTGAGCCTCCAAATTCAAGGAATAATCTCCTTGTACCATGGTGGTGCCATCCTCCAACCCTATAGCATCCTCTCTCAGTGCAAGATGTGGTGTGAGAGTGGGTAATGATGATAGTGGGAGAATGTCTCCCTCCTCCTTGAGTCTACCCAAGACTCTTTGCGATGTAACATAACCTCCCAATGTTCCCACTCCTCCTGGATCTATGAGGGGTGAAACATATTGTGAGACATCTCTCACCAACTCCTGATCAGGTGGCCTCCCAAGTGGTTTTCCACAAAACAGTAATGTCTCATGGGCCAATCTCATATGCATAATATATGGGAATGTTATGTCCTTGCTTCCACTGCGCATATCCAACTTTTTTTTTTGTGTGGAAGTTTTCTTAGATTTGGGTACTACTCTCAATGATGAAAGAGTCCCTCAAATTGGAGCAATTACTCCTTTATCACCTCCTAGTGGTGGTGGATCATCTCCTACTATCCCAACGTTGTGACCTCCTTCTGATTCTTCTTCATCATCCTCCTCATCATCTGAGAAGACCTCTATATAGTGTGCCTTTCCTGCTGCACATTTATGTCCGGGTGCCCATGATTCTTTGCATGTGAAGCCAAGCTTCCTTTTCCTCAAATATCTTCAGACATCATCACTAAGAGGTACTTTTCTTTGGCTCTATTTTGAAAAAGGAGCCTTCTCAGCTTTTCCCTTTGATGGAAAAGTGGGCTTTTTCTGAAATGTTGCCTTTGCTTTTGACAAGGTATCTTGTAAATATCTAGCCCTTTCAATGGCATCTTGAAGGGTAATGGTTTTTGTAGATTTAACCAACCCATGAAGAGGTTCTCCTAGCCCATCAATAAACATATAGACCCTTCTTGCTGCAGATAAATCAAGAACCATAACAGAAAGTTTCAGAAATTCAGAAATATAAGTTTCTGGATTACCTGATTGTTTGAGCCTTGCTAGACCCATGAAAGGTTCCTCCGGGTCTCTCCTATCAAACCTCTTCACCAACCTCCTTGTGAAATCTGAATATGTAGTCACATTGGCATGACCCAATGTAGATAGCCCATGAAACCACCAATCATGTGCTTCACCCTCAAGGTGCAGCGTTACTATTTTGATGGCCTCCTTCTCTGGTTCTTGGTTCAGCTGGAAGTAGATGTCTAGCTTCTCTACCCATGATTTGGCAGTGCATTTAGATGACCCATCAAAGCTGGGTAAGAAAAATTTGCCCCTAGTTCGGTGTAGATCATGATTCTGAATTAATCCTCCACCTCTATTGTGATGTTGAGGTCTCATATTGTTCTTGATCTGATAGAATTCTTGAAAACTCAAATGATCCTTGACTCTCTGAGATTGAGACTCATACTCCACGAAATAGTCTTCAAGATTTTATTGTTCTTGAACCCCTCCATTTCCCACTGCTAAAAATGTATGCATTATAGAGTGTTGGGAAGATTGCTGCTTCATTGGTTAATCACTCCATGTAGAAACCCTTTAGGGGATTCCTTGTGTCTATCCATCCTCATATCCTTTATTTCTCTTGTAATGAATTGCGTAGTTCGAAGAAGAATCTTAGGAAACTCCTTCTTCTCATCTCCTCCAGATAAAAGGGTTTTACCCTTGTCTTCTTATCATATGTATAATAATACTTTTTGTTTCTTCTGAGATACCTCCTCTCTCTATCTGTGAGAGGATCTCCTTATTTTTATGACATATTGACTTAAAATTCACAGGCTGAGCCAAGATTATTCTCTAATACCACTATAATATTCCCAAATGGGAAAAGCAGGAATATAGTGCAAAATGCTTGAAATAGAAATGTAAACATCACATCAAAACATGAGACCAATATGGAGCCTTTCCATTCATCATAACAGCATAATGTATGTATAAAACAATGGGCCACAAAGCATATAAAAATATACAACAAGCCTCCAATAAATAAAACCCTCAAGAATGAGGTGCAGCTACTATATCAAAATTCCAGAAGATTGCTATAGTGTAGTCATAGGTGCACTGCTACAGCAAATGAATACACAAAATATATATGGTTTTTATATGCCTTAATAGATAATCTACAATGAAGATCAAGGCTCTATACAACCTCCAACAAGAACCCAAAAGGGTTTTCATAAATACACCACTATACAGGATATGAATCAAAGCCTTAGGGCTGAAGATTCACTACAAAAATAAAACTAGAAAGGTGTGGTTGATATGATATGCCAAAAATGTAGCCTCCTCCAATTGGATCCTCTAGATGAAAGGTTGATCCCTTCACTAGAAAAACTTCTCTCTATATGGTGTATTGAAACCACCCTTGCAACTCCTCCCTAAAATAACGCAGTCAAAGACGGAAACTACGATGTAGGGGCAAATGATCAAGTGGTCTGATGCCAAATGCTACAATAAGGCTCAAGGGCCTTCCTCACCAACCTCCCAATGAAAGGAAGCCTTCCTCTACTAAAAAGTAGATCAGAAAAAACTTGAATGTATTCTCCACTGCTACACCCTGCAACTCAACACATTTCTCAACAAAAACTATGTTGTACCACAAGACGGAAGCTTTGGCCTAATGCCTGAATGTGGAATGATAGTGAAATACTCTTTGTTAGTATGAATCTTGATTCGAGGGGTACGAAAAAATACCACTTTAGCTGCACATAACAAACAGCCCTAACAGCAGAAATGACTGCTAATATCTTCAGATCTGCAGTTAGATGATCAAGACAAATGCTGCAAAAATCTAGATCTATGCATTAGAAGACATTAAACAGTAGAAAAATAATATTTACTCCATAGGTCCAATAGACAAGACAAGAATATATCCAATGAAATTTTTATTAATGGCACCTGGGAGGAAAACACAAGAGGGTGTTCCCTGTTATCCTCAATGGGATGGGTTCTTGTAAGTCTTTAGCACTTCAGATTTAGAATTCCTCTCTCTTGATGGTGTAGAAAACCCAGACAAAAATGGAAAAATATGGCTATGATAGTGGATCAATAGCCAAACCAAGAGTTGAGATCTAGACTGATCTTTAGGCAACAAAATGTGACAAATGAATGGGAAAACCCTTCTAATTATAACAAAATATTGAGTTAGTCTAGATATTGGTGCATAATTAAAATATTATTAACCAAATAAAGATCCAACTTTTATGGAATATTTTATTATATTTGTTGGAGGGAAAAGGAATTTGGCTTGAGTCAAATCCCCTTATTTGTAAATAATAAATAAATAAATGATTTATTTATCATTTTAAGAATGTGATTAAGTAATAATAAATAAATAAATGATTTATTTATCATTTTAAGGATATGGTTGAGTAATAATCAAATAAATAATGATTTATTTAATTATTTAAGGGAGATGTAGTCATATTTAACAAATAATATTATTCAAGTAATGTTTAAATAGTTATTCTTAGAAAATAATAAGATAAATAATCATTTATCTAATTAATTTCCTTGTTTTGGGTTAAATATAACCATGAATATTAATTAAATTGTTGTTTAACTAATTATTCCTTGAGGAAAAATCAAATAAATATGAATTTATTTAATGTTTCCCCATGGGGTTTCCTGTTTAGACAATAAACAACTTAATAAAGGTGGTTTACTAAGTTATTTTTCATAGTGAATGCGATTTTACTTGGGGTAAAATTGGTCTTACTTGGTGTACTTGGGTCCATCTAATAACAATGGATTAGATGACCAAAAAATGGTGTAACACTCTTCCTTTGAGGCTCCTCTAGGATAGAGGTGAGATTTCTACTTGGGAACACCCTGTGCTAAACAGCACTGCAATCTTAGCTAAACAGTTGAAGAAAGCTATATGTCTAAAAAGACCATATAATCAAAATATCATAACATAACATGAATGAACTATGGCTTCCATCCTCTTCCTTATATAAGTGGTGAGCTTCCTCACCCTTGGCCCCACTCATTAAAGGAAATATCTCCATGCATGAGATCTCCCTTCAAAACTGCGTTGTCCCTCAATAAATGTCCACTCCTTCATAACAACGCTGTTGATTTGGTCAAAGTTGACCCAGTCTTCATGCTCCATCCCCTTTTCACACACAAGGGTGCTTAAACAAGCTGCTAAGAAGTCTTCCTTTCACATTAGCAGTGATTTTATTCATATTATGGATATTTACGGGTCTCCATACCCTCTTATTCAGCAAATTAAGAAGCAAAAGCAAAAATTAATATTCCAAACAGCTCATGGCTAATTGGAAATATTACACCTCAACAATGCTCATATTCATGTAAACAGTGATAAAACTCGTCATGAACTATGGTATGGTAAGCCTCCAACTGTCAATAGTTTTAGAGTCTTTGGAAGTAAATGTTACATAAAGAATAATGATGATAATCTCGGAAACTTTGAAGCTAGTGTTGATGAAGGAATTCTCCTTGGATAACCCTCTAGAAGCAAACGATATAAATGCTAGCATAAAAGACTTCAAAATATTGTTGAATGTAACAATGTAAACTTTGAAACATGAACTGTAAACTCAAAACGATAACTCTATCCAAAAACCCCCAAAAAAAATGAAAAGCAACCCAAAAACAAAAAGTGTTGATGCTCGAATAACATTTTTTTGGGGAAAATTTCAACATTTTTTAAAAATGACAGTAAAAGCGAATAAAAACCATTTTTTTGTGCAAAAAACACCTGGAAAAAAAAAATGTTGACATTGGAATGTCTTTTTTTTCGAGGTAAATTTTAAATATTTTTTAAAAATGACAATAACAACCTTTTTTTTTTTGCAAAAACCATCCTAAAAACTAAAAATGTTTATGCTGGAATAATATTTTTTTTTCGTGGTCAATTTTCAACATTTTTTAACAAAGAAAATGTTTAAAAAAAAACATATAATTTTAAAAAAACAATAAAATTAAAGAAAACAAAAACAATATCCTTGATAATTAAAAAAAAAAATTAAAAAAAAAAAAAAAATATATATATATATATATATATATATATATATATTTAAAAAAAAAAAACTTTAAAAATTAAAAACATAAATAATGATCAAAACATTGAAAATTAAAAACACAAAAAATGATAGACATATTTAAAAAAAAAAAAAAAACATTAGAACAATTTTTATTTTAAACTAAAAAAAATTTATTAAAAAAAAAGTTGAAAAAATAAACATTAAAATAAAAATAAATATTAAAAAATGAAATAAAAATAAACATTTAAAAAGATTCAAATTTAAAAAAAAAAAATCAAAAACATTTTAAAAACAAATTTAAAAAAAAAACAACAAAAAATTACCAAAAAAAACATTTAAAATTAATTAAAAAAATGGTCCCACGGGCTAAACTTAAGGGCAGAGCCGAGATTAAAATTAATATATTTTTTTTAAATAAAAAATAAAAATCAAGATGAAAAAAAAACATTAAAATAAAAATAAAAATAAACATTGATACAACAATAAAATAAAAATTTAGTAAAAAATTTAAAAAAATATCATATTTAAAAAATAAAATAAATAAAGTCAAAAATATTTAAAAATAAACCAATTATTAAAAAATTAAAAATTAAATATTAAATATTAAAAACATTTAAAATTAAAAAAATAAAAATAAACAAATGTTGCCCCACGGGCCTAGGTGGGGGTGAGAGTTCTCATCTCTCACCCCCGCCCCACGATCCTCGGTGGGGGAAATTTGATTCTCAGAATTGGAATTCCCCCGCCTAGGGCCATGGTGCGGAGGGGCTAGGGTAAGGGTGGGAGTTGCGTGTAGCTCCCACCCCTGTCCAGCCCTGCCGCCCGATGACCCTATGCTAGGGAGTCTGATTCGGAATCCCCCGCCCAAAGTCGTTGGGCAACGAGGTTAGGTGGGGCTAGCAGCTGACCCCTTCTTCCCTATGGGCCTAGATGGGGGAGTCCCATGCAACTACCAACCCCACTCACCCGTGGGGCCCCATGACATTAGGTAGGGGAGTATGGAATGGACTCCCCTGCCCAAGGTAGTGGGAAGTTGGCGTGTGCGGGGGTGGCAGCTGCCACCCCCGCCCAACCCCATCGCCCCACAACCATTGGCGGGTGACGATAATTTGTTTTTTTTAATAATTTAATTTTTTTTTTCTTTTGGCGGTTTTTATTATTATTATTATTATTATTTTATTTGCTTTGTTTTTTTCGTTCATTTTTTTATATGATTTCATTTTTTTATTTTTTTTATTTCTTTAAAAAAAAAGGAATACATTATTTTATTTTTTTTATTTTAATTTTTTTAAATATGTGTTTTTCTTTAAAATGTCTATTTAATTATAGTTTTTTTTTTTTAAACTTTGTTTTGCAATATATTTTTAATATATATATATATATATATATACACTATTTTTTGGTCATATGACCTCTTACTATTAGATGGACCAGAGTACACCATGTAAGACCAATTTTACCCTAAGTAAAATTGCTTTCACTATGAAAAATAACTTAGTAAACCACATTTGTTTGATTTTCCTCAAGGAATAATTAGTTAAACAACAGTAATTAATATTCCTAGTCATATTTAACCCAAAACAGGAAAATTAATTAGATAAATCATTATTTATCTTATTATTTTCTAGGAATAATTATTTAAACCTTATTTAAATAATATTCCTTGTTAAATTTGATTAAATCATTTATAAATAATTAAATAAATCATTATTTATTTGATTATTACTCAACCACATCCTTAAAATAATAAATAAATCATTTATTTATTTATTATTTACAAATAAAGGGATTTGACCAAAGTCAAATTCTTTTTCCCTCCAACAAATATAACAAAATATTTCATAAACTTTGGATCTTGATTTGGTTAATAATATTTTAATTATGTACCAATATTTAGACTAACTCAATATTTTGTTATAAATAGAAGGGGTTTTCCATTCACTCACTACCTTTTGTTGCCTAAAGATCACTCTGGATCTATACTTTTGGTCTCACTTTGATCCATCATCATTGTCATATTTTGCTACCATTTTTCTTGTGAGCTCCCTTTGAGTTCCATCTTTTCCTAGGTTTTCTACACCATCAAGAGAGAGAAATTTTAGATCTGAAGTGTTGAGGACTTACAAGAACCCATCCCATTGAGGGGGACTGGTAACATCTTTCTATGTTCCCTTCTTAGATGTCAAAAAATACAAAAATTCTTTAAAACAATCTTGTCTTGTCTATTGGATGCATGAAGCAACTCTTGCTTTTATTTACTGCTTAATGTCTTTTACTGTATAGATCTACATTTTGCAGCATTTATCTTGGTCAACTAATTGCAGATCTAATGAAATTGGCAGCCATCTTTGTTGTTAGGGTTTTTTGTTATGCACGACTAAAGTGAGCCTTTTTCATACGCTTGCGATTAAGATTCATACTAACAACAAGCAACTCCATTAGGATTTACAATTATGAACTCTGTCATTATTCAGATGATCCCTACATATCCAACTTCTTCAAACCTTAGGATTTCTCTTTAGCTTCTTGTTTTGCTTTTCTTGATGTTGTTTTTCACCTATAAAACCCTAAAACATTAAAAATTCTAACTTCCATGTGTTTTCGGACCTATTGTGCAGGTGACAGGCATCAGCCGCAGATGAGATGACAAAATTTTCTGAAACCTGCTCCCGAGAGTGCCAGAAGTGCAGGTCGCACTTTTTGGGCCAAAACCTGCGACCTGGAGCTTCTGGGCGCAGAAAACAGGCCAAAACCTGTGACCTCTGCAGAAAACAGGTCAGAAACTGCGACCTGAACTTTTTGCGGGAATTTTTCTGAGATTTTTCTGGGTTTGTCTGGGCCTCTATTCAGGGTTGTTTGACCTCTGTCTCCACCCGTTTTGGACCTGTACTTGTTATGTTTTTCTCATCAAAGTGGGAACCTAGCCTCCTAGGGCTTCAGTACCCTCCACCTTTCGTGGAAGAGTTTTAGCTGCTGCAAGTCGTCTGAAATTTTAGTGTGTTCAGCCTTTTTTCAGATCTGATCCCTTACCTTCAGATCCACTTCACATTGGTTATTTATCCATCCAAAACACCTCCTTTTAGTTTTTTTTGGGTCTTCACACCAACCACCCCTGTGCTTTTTGTCATCTCCATGGCCATTATACCCACCTTTGTCCCCGCCTCGAGTACTTCCGCACCTCTCTAGCAGTAGTTCGCCAATTCGAGGTAAAGCACAACGAGTCCACCACTCCCTTATTTGCACGTTTGGCTTTCATATTATGGATATTTACAGGTCTCCATACCCTCTTATTCAGCAAATTAAGAAGCAAAAGAAAAAATTAATATTCCAAACAGCTCATGGCTAATTGGAAATATTACACCTCAACAATGCTCATATTCATGTAAACAGTGATAAAACTCGTCATGAACTATGGTATGGTAAGCCTCCAACTGTCAATAGTTTTAGAGTCTTTGGAAGTAAATGTTACATAAAGAATAATGATGATAATCTTGGAAACTTTGAAGCTAGTGTTGATGAAGGAATTCTCCTTGGATAACCCTCTAGAAGCAAACGATATAAATGCTAGCATAAAAGACTTCAAAATATTGTTGAATGTAACAATGTAAACTTTGAAACATGAACTGTAAACTCAAAACGAGAACTCTATCCAAAAACCCCCCAAAAAAATGAGAAGCAACCCAAAAACAAAAAGTGTTGATGCTCGAATAACATTTTTTTGGGGAAAATTTCAACATTTTTTAAAAATGACAGTAAAAGCGAATAAAAACCATTTTTTTGTGCAAAAAACACCTGGAAACAAAAAATGTTGACATTGGAATGTCTTTTTTTTCGAGGTAAATTTTAAATATTTTTTAAAAATGACAATAACAACCTTTTTTTTTGTGCAAAAACCACCCTAAAAACTAAAAATGTTTATGCTGGAATAATGTTTTTTTTTCGTGGTCGATTTTCAACATTTTTTAACAAAGAAAATGTTTAAAAAAAAACATATAATTTAAAAAAAAACAATAAAATTAAAGAAAACAAAAACAATATCCTTGATAATTAAAAAAAAATTTAAAAAAATATATATATATATATATAAACTTTAAAAATTAAAAACATAAATAATGATCAAAACATTGAAAAAAACATTGAAAATTAAAAACACAAAAAATGATAGACATATTTAAAAAAAAAAAAAACATTAGAACAATTTTTATTTTAAACTAAAAAAAAATTATTAAAAAAAAATTGAAAAAATAAACATTAAAATAAAAATAAATATTAAAAAATGAAATAAAAATAAACATTTAAAAAGATTCAAATTTAAAAAAAAAAAATCAAAAACATTTTAAAAACAAATTTTAAAAAAAACAACAAAAAATTACCCAAAAAAACATTTAAAATTAATTAAAAAAATGGTCCCACAGGCTAAACTTAAGGGCAGAGCCGAGATTAAAATAAATATATTTTTTTAAAATAAAAAATAAAAATCAAGATGAAAAAAAAACATTAAAATAAAAATAAAAATAAACATTGATACAACAATAAAATAAAAATTTAGTAAAAAATTTAAAAAAATATCATATTTAAAAAATAAAATAAATAAAGTCAAAAATATTTAAAAATAAACCAATTATTAAAAAATTAAAAATTAAATATTAAATATTAAAAACATTTAAAATTAAAAAAATAAAAATAAACAAATGTTGCCCCACGGGCCTAGGTGGGGGTGAGAGTTCTCATCTCTCACCCCCGCCCCACGATCCTCGGTGGGGGAAATTTGATTCTCAGAATTGGAATTCCCCCGCCTAGGGCCATGGTGCGGAGGTGCTAAGGTAAGGGTGGGAGTTGCGTGTGGCTCCCACCCCTGTCTAGCCCTGCCGCCCGATGACCCTATGCTAGGGAGTCTGATTCGAAATCCCCTGCCCAAAGTCGTGGGGCGACGAGGTTAGGTGGGGCTAGCAGCTGACCCCTTCTGCCCTATGGGCCTAGATGGGGGAGTCCCATGCAACTACCAACCCCACTCACCCTTGGGGCCCCATGACATTAGGTAGGGGAGTATGGAATGGACTCCCCTGCCCAAGGTAGTGGGAAGTTGAGGCAGAGTGGTGGCGCCGCCACCGCTTCAACCTCATCGCCCCAACTATCAAGGCAGACGATAATTTGTTTTTTTAAATAATTTAAAAATTTTTTTTCTTTTTGCGTTTTTATTATATTATTATTATTATTATTATTTTATTTGCTTTGTTTTTTTCTGCTCATTTTTTTATATGATTTCATGTTTTTATTTTTTTTAATTCTTTAAAAAAAAAGGAATACATTATTTTATTTTTTTAATTTTAATTTTTTTAAATATGTGTTTTTTTTTAAATGTCTATTTAATTATAGTTTTTTTTTTTTAACTTTTTTTTGCAATTTATTTTTAATATATATATATATATATATATATATATATATATACACTATTTTTTGGTCATATGACCTCTTACTATTAGATGGACCAGAGTACACCATGTAAGACCAATTTTACCCTAAGTAAAATTGCTTTCACTATGAAAAATAACTTAGTAAACCACATTTGTTTGATTTTCCTCAAGGAATAATTAGTTAAACAACAGTAATTAATATTCCTAGTCATATTTAACTCAAAACAGGAAAATTAATTAGATAAATCATTATTTATCTTATTATTTTCTAGGAATAATTATTTAAACCTTATTTAAATAATATTCCTTGTTAAATTTGACTAAATCATTTATAAATAATTGAATAAATCACTATTTATTTAATTATTACTCAACCATATCCTTAAAATAATAAATAAATCATTTATTTATTTATTATTTACAAATAAAGGGATTTGACCAAATTCAAATTCTTTTTCCCTCCAACAAATATAATAAAATATTCTATAAAAGTTGGATCTAGATTTGGTTAATAATATTTTAACTATGCACCAATATCTAGACTAACTCAATATTTTGTTATAAATAGAAGGGTTTTTCCATTCACTCACTACCTTTTGTTGCCTAAAGATCACTCTGGATCTATACTTTTGGTCTGACTTTGATCCACCATCATTGTCATATTTTGCTACCATTTTTCTTATGACCTTCCTTTGAGTTCCATTTTTGTCTGGGTTTTCTACACCATCAAAAGAGAGAGATTTTAGATCTGAAGTGTTGAGGACTTACAATAACCCATCCCATTGAGGGGGACTAGTAACATCCTTCTATGTTCCCTTCCCAGGTGTCAAAAAATACAAAAATTCTTTAAAACATTCTTCTCTTGTCTATTGGATGCATGGAGCAACTCTTGCTTTTATTTACTGCTTAATGTCTTTTTCTACATAGATCTAGATTTTGCAACATTTATCTTGGTCAACTAATTGCATTTCTAAAGAAATTGGGAGCCATCTTTGCTGTTAGGGTTGTTTGTTATGCATGGCTAAAGTGAGGCTTTTTCGTATGCTTGCGATTAAGATTCATACTAACAACTGGCGACTCCACAAGGGTTTACGATTACGATTTCTGTCGTTTTTCAGATCCCTACATATCCAGCTACTTCAAACCCTAGAATTTCTATTCAGCTTCTTGTTTTGCTTTTCTTGATATTTTTTTTAACCTATAAAACCCTAAAACATTAAAAAGTCTAACTTCTGTGTGTTTTTAGACCTATTGCGCAGGTGACATGCATCAGCCGCAGCTGAGACAACAAAATTTTATGAAACCTGCTCTCGAGAGTGCCGTGGCGCGGTGTCGCATTGGCCAAAACTCCGCGACTGAGCTGGCGCAGAAACAACAAACTCAGACCTCGTAAAACAGGTCAGAAACTGCGACCTGAACTTTTTGCGGGAATTTTTCTGAGATTTTTCTGGGTTTGTCTGGGCCTCTATTCAGGGTTGTCTGACCTCTGTCTCCACCCGTTTTGGACCTGTACTTGTTATGTTTTTCTCATCAAAGTGGGAACCTAGCCTCCTAGGGCTTCAGTACCCTCCACCTTTCGTGGAAGAGTTTTAGCTGCTGCAAGTCGTCTGAAATTTTAGTGTGTTCAGCCTTTTTTCAGATCTGATCCCTTACCTTCAGATCCACTTCACATTGGTTATTTATCCATCCAAAACACCTCCTTTTAGTTTTTTTTGGGTCTTCACACCAACCACCCCTGTGCTTTTTGTCATCTCCATGGCCATTATACCCACCTTTGTCCCCGCCTCGAGTACTTCCGCACCTCTCTAGCAGTAGTTCGCCAATTCGAGGTAAAGCACAACGAGTCCACCACTCCCTTATTTGCACGTTTGGCTTTCATATTATGGATATTTACGGGTCTCCATACCCTCTTATTCAGCAAATTAAGAAGCAAAAGCAAAAATTAATATTCCAAACAGCTCATGGCTAATTGGAAATATTACACCTCAACAATGCTCATATTCATGTAAACAGTGATAAAACTCGTCATGAACTATGGTATGGTAAGCCTCCAACTGTCAATAGTTTTAGAGTCTTTGGAAGTAAATGTTACATAAAGAATAATGATGATAATCTCGGAAACTTTGAAGCTAGTGTTGATGAAGGAATTCTCCTTGGATAACCCTCTAGAAGCAAACGATATAAATGCTAGCATAAAAGACTTCAAAATATTGTTGAATGTAACAATGTAAACTTTGAAACATGAACTGTAAACTCAAAACGATAACTCTATCCAAAAACCCCCAAAAAAAATGAAAAGCAACCCAAAAACAAAAAGTGTTGATGCTCGAATAACATTTTTTTGGGGAAAATTTCAACATTTTTTAAAAATGACAGTAAAAGCGAATAAAAACCATTTTTTTGTGCAAAAAACACCTGGAAACAAAAAATGTTGACATTGGAATATCTTTTTTTAAAATTAAATTTTAAATATTTTTTAAAAATGACAATAACAACTTTTTTTTTTTGCAAAAACCATCCACAAAAACTAAAAATGTTTATCTTGGAATAATATTTTTTTAAGTAGTCGATTTTCAACATTTTTTAACGAAAAAATGTTTAAAAAAACATATAATTTTAAAAACAATAGAATTAAGAAAACAAAAACAATATCATGATAATTAAAAAAAATTAAAAAAAAAAAATATATATATATACTCATATATATATATATATATTTAAAAAAAACTTTAAATTAAAAAACATAAATAATGATCAAAACATTGAAAAGACAAAAACTACAAAATGATAGACATATTTAAAAAAAAAAAAACATTAGAACAATTTTATTTTAAAAACTAAAAAAAATTTATTAAAAAAAGTTGAAAAAAATAAACATTAAATAAATAAAATATTAAAAAATGAAATAAAAATAAACATTTAAAAAGATTCAAATTTAAAAAAAAAAAATCAAAAACATTTTAAAAACAAATTTAAAAAAAAAACAACAAAAAATTACCAAAAAAAACATTTAAAATTAATTAAAAAAATGGTCCCACGGGCTAAACTTAAGGGCAGAGCCGAGATTAAAATTAATATATTTTTTTTAAATAAAAAATAAAAATCAAGATGAAAAAAAAACATTAAAATAAAAATAAAAATAAACATTGATACAACAATAAAATAAAAATTTAGTAAAAAATTTAAAAAAATATCATATTTAAAAAATAAAATAAATAAAGTCAAAAATATTTAAAAATAAACGAATTATTAAAAAATTAAAAATTAAATATTAAATATTAAAACATTTAAAATTAAAAAAATAAAAATAAACAAATGTTGCCCCACGGGCCTAGGTGGGGGTGAGAGTTCTCATCTCTCACCCCCGCCCCACGATCCTCGGTGGGGGAAATTTGATTCTCAGAATTGGAATTCCCCCGCCTAGGGCCATGGTGCGGAGGGGCTAGGGTAAGGGTGGGAGTTGCGTGTAGCTCCCACCCCTGTCCAGCCCTGCCGCCCGATGACCCTATGCTAGGGAGTCTGATTCGGAATCCCCTGCCCAAAGTCGTGGGGCGACGAGGTTAGGTGGGGCTAGCAGCTGACCCCTTCTGCCCTATGGGCCTAGATGGGGGAGTCCCATGCAACTACCAACCCCACTCACCCTTGGGGCCCCATGACATTAGGTAGGGGAGTATGGAATGGACTCCCCTACCCAAGGTAGTCGGAAGTTGGCGTGTGCGGGGGTGGCAACTGCCACCCCCGCCCAACCCCATCGCCCCACAACCATTGGCGGGTGACGATAATTTGTTTTTTTAAATAATTTAAATTTTTTTTTTCTTTTTGCGGTTTTTATTATTATTATTATTATTATTTTATTTGCTTTGTTTTTTTCGTTCATTTTTTTATATGATTTCATTTTTTTATTTTTTTTAATTCTTTAAAAAAAAAGGAATACATTATTTTATTTTTTTAATTTTAATTTTTTTAAATATGTGTTTTTCTTTAAAATGTTTATTTAATTTTAGTTTTTTTTTTTTTTTTTAACTTTGTTTTGCAATTTATTTTTAATATATATATATATATATATATATATATATATATATATATATATATATATATATATATACATTATTTTTTGGTCATATGACCTCTTACTATTAGATGGACCAGAGTACACCATGTAAGACTAATTTTACCCTAAGTAAAATTGCTTTCACTATGAAAAATAACTTAGTAAACCACATTTGTTTGATTTTCCTCAAGGAATAATTAGTTAAACAACAGTAATTAATATTCCTAGTCATATTTAACTCAAAACAGGAAAATTAATTAGATAAATCATTATTTATCTTATTATTTTCTAGGAATAATTATTTAAACCTTATTTAAATAATATTCCTTGTTAAATTTGACTAAATCATTTATAAATAATTGAATAAATCATTATTTATTTAATTATTACTCAACCACATCCTTAAAATAATAAATAAATCATTTGTTTATTTATTATTTACAAATAAAGGGATTTGACCAAAGTCAAATTCTTTTTCCCTCCAACAAATATAATACAATATTCCTTCAAAGTTGGATCTTGATTTGGTTAATAATATTTTAATTATGCACCAATATCTAGACTAATTCAATATTTTGCTATAAATAGAAGGGTTTTCCATTCACTCACTTCCTTTTGTTGCCTAAAGATCACTCTGGATCTATACTTTTGGTCTAACTTTGATCCACCATCATTGTCATATTTTGCTACCATTTTTCTTGTGAGCTCCCTTTGAGTTCCATCTTTTCCTAGGTTTTCTACACCATCAAGAGAGAGAAATTTTAGATCTGAAGTGTTGAGGACTTACAAGAACCCATCCCATTGAGGGGGACTGGTAACATCTTTCTATGTTCCCTTCTTAGATGTCAAAAAATACAAAAATTCTTTAAAACAATCTTGTCTTGTCTATTGGATGCATGAAGCAACTCTTGCTTTTATTTACTGCTTAATGTCTTTTACTGTATAGATCTACATTTTGCAGCATTTATCTTGGTCAACTAATTGCAGATCTAATGAAATTGGCAGCCATCTTTGTTGTTAGGGTTTTTTGTTATGCACGACTAAAGTGAGCCTTTTTCATACGCTTGCGATTAAGATTCATACTAACAACAAGCAACTCCATTAGGATTTACAATTATGAACTCTGTCATTATTCAGATGATCCCTACATATCCAACTTCTTCAAACCTTAGGATTTCTCTTTAGCTTCTTGTTTTGCTTTTCTTGATGTTGTTTTTCACCTATAAAACCCTAAAACATTAAAAATTCTAACTTCCATGTGTTTTCGGACCTATTGTGCAGGTGACAGGCATCAGCCGCAGATGAGATGACAAAATTTTCTGAAACCTGCTCCCGAGAGTGCCAGAAGTGCAGGTCGCACTTTTTGGGCCAAAACCTGCGACCTGGAGCTTCTGGGCGCAGAAAACAGGCCAAAACCTGTGACCTCTGCAGAAAACAGGTCAGAAACTGCGACCTGAACTTTTTGCGGGAATTTTTCTGAGATTTTTCTGGGTTTGTCTGGGCCTCTATTCAGGGTTGTTTGACCTCTGTCTCCACCCGTTTTGGACCTGTACTTGTTATGTTTTTCTCATCAAAGTGGGAACCTAGCCTCCTAGGGCTTCAGTACCCTCCACCTTTCGTGGAAGAGTTTTAGCTGCTGCAAGTCGTCTGAAATTTTAGTGTGTTCAGCCTTTTTTCAGATCTGATCCCTTACCTTCAGATCCACTTCACATTGGTTATTTATCCATCCAAAACACCTCCTTTTATTTTTTTTTGGGTCTTCACACCAACCACCCCTGTGCTTTTTGTCATCTCCATGGCCATTATACCCACCTTTGTCCCCGCCTCGAGTACTTCCGCACCTCTCTAGCAGTAGTTCGCCAATTCGAGGTAAAGCACAACGAGTCCACCACTCCCTTATTTGCATGTTTGGCTTCAGTATAACCAGAGGACACATCCACTCTTATTGACATTACCCCTCTGGATGTCGAAATGACAGAGTCTTCGGCCACTATCGACTACCTGTCGTCATCTATGAGATCCATGGTGGAAGAACCCCCTGGGAATTCCCCTTCTGTATCTCCTGACCTCCCTTCAGTGATCACCTTGGGCTCAACATCGGTGGATCCTTCATCTACTTGTTCTTCCGTCACCCCCAGTGACGATGCGCATGTGAACCTTTCTTCTCATTATGATGAGTCAGGTAGCTTTGCCACATCACGTGGTCTTTCTTCCACCACTCACCCCATCTTCTATTTCGATGACGACATTATGGAAACATTTACCACCCCTGACTTTATCTATCCCCCCTTATATCGATCCCATGCATTCGATCCACATACACCTTGTGGTAATCACATTGACACCCAATGTTTCGATAAGGGGGCACCCATATTTGAGGGTCCAGGAGAAGGAATTCTCCATAACCCTCATAGTGCTTCTGGTCATGTCGACTCTAGTACCATTATTCTTCCCCATTTAGAAGAACCTATAGAGTATCATACCACTTTAGATCACTCTAGGGATGATACCCCTCATCATTCCTTCATCTTACATCCGTAACCCAGTCCCCTAGACATTTTTGTTGACCAACCTGTGGGTTTTCTAGGAGAGCACCAGTTCATTATCTCAAAATCCACTCTTTTGGATAGTGACACCATGTATGCCAACCCAGAAACTTAGTCCATTTGCTTCATATATGTCATACCAAAAGAGATTGGTAATCCCCCATTCCCTTTCTCAAACTACATAACCATAACGAAAAAAAATGGCGCACCACATAATAAAAATGTGTTTTGATTCCCTCTTTCTAAATATATTTTTGCATGACCATAACATACCTGGGGACCCCTATGCCCCTCAACCATAAAAATCCCAGCTCTCAGCCAAAAACAGCACTGAACCCCCTTTCTCTAACAGGTCACACTTTTCAGGTCATTTCCTCGGAGAGGTCACAGTTTTCTGCCCAGTACCTGCTACCCAAGTCGCAAAACAGACCCCAAAAAGTGTGACCTGGCCTGTTCATGAGCTCTGGGTGCCTAAACTGAAATTTTGATCCCCTTAAATGAAAGAGTAGGGTTAGGCCTCTTACCTGCAACTGACGGATATCGATTCCAACAGTCAGTTTGTCCGCTACAATCGCCGCAAGATTTTGGGCCTTCTCTCCTCTCTACATTCACCACAGTTACACTTGCAAATGAGTGAATTTGGAGGGAAAATGCCTTATTAAAAGAGAAACCCCATATTTTTCTTTCGTCCATTGCGGCTAGACCGTAGCTCAGTTTGACAAATGATCTATACCGTTGGAAAGCTCTCACCAAGCTCTAAAATGGGTATCTGTTCGTTTTTTTGTGATCTGATACTTCACTAGGACACATTTTGTCCAAGAAGCATCACTTTACCACTCCTAAAAATCGAATTTCTTCACTTGCAACACTTGTACTTGGGGCACCACTTTGCCTACATACTTGTCCATGCTCGTGTCGATTTTCATCATGAATAACCATCTTGTACTCATGTATTTATGGTCCCCATTAGACCTTTTTTGTGTGGCAGCATCATCAAGTTGCCCTTGTTTAGAGCATCCAATTTGAGTCATCATCGCATTCATGGAGTCTATCCTGAGTCCCTTTGTATCCCGCTATAGTCCTCCATCCTTAATTTCTTGGTTCCTCTCTCGTGTCGCACATTATGGCCTACAATCCTACAGTCCCCTATCCCCTTTGATATTGTGTCAGTTGCTTCCAGGTCATCCATGCCCTTTATGCTCTAACAAGGGAAGTCGTCAGTCCACTACACAGTACCCCCCATTTCATCATCATCCCTGGTGTCAGTCTGTCAATCCCTCTACTATTTTCTCTTGTGCCTTAGTTGAATATCCCTTATTGCCTCACCTATGGCGGACCTCCTTATGTCGACATCAAATCATTCATTCGAAAAGATAGGTCTAGAGGGTAGTGTACCTTGGTTCCAGCTTCCACTCTTGTTCGGTGCCTCGGATCAGGCAAAGGGACTCCTTACTGCCCTTTGACTTGATCTTTTCTTAGCTCCAGCTCCTTACAGCATGATCGATATTTGTATACTTGATTGTTCAGTAATATAGTAGATTGTACCGGTGATGCCCGGGTGTATGTGAGATGTGTCAGACCTCATGAGGGGGTGGCCCTTCAGGTAGCCCCCCACATGCCCCGATGATCTCTTCATTACAGCCTTTGATGCAGCTCCATAGATTTGATGATGTCGACCTCAACCATGTGTGTCACCTTTTAGTTTGCATGTATCAATCAGATTTCCAGAGCCCTTTCCTATTTACAGTGGCATTTTGGTTGTATTTATATCTCATGTACTCAGATATTATTGTACAAGTCCTGGCTATTGTCCCAGGAAAAATATGTATGTGGGATTCATTATCATGTTTTTATTTGGCTCATGTTTATGCCAACATGTACTAGATAGTTCAATCCCTTGTTTACTAGACGCATTATTCTTTGTACTTTGTCTCAGCGGGCATAGGTATGCCTCTCCCGTCGCCTATAGCACAGGTACTCACTCATAAAAGAGACTTGTCGCACATGTAACTCTCGCCTCCTCAGGTCCTAGTCCTCTAGCACTTTGGTCTACCTTATATTTCTCTCTCTCTGACTTCTCCTTCGGTGTTTAGTGATTGAGTTCTTATAATGTACTTCGGTCATACGATTAGCTCCTAACGCTCGCACGCTAGGGGGAAATCTGTTACACCATTTTTTGGTCATCTAACATTTTATTATTAGATGGACCAAAGTACATCATGTAAGACCAATTTTATCCTAAGTAAAATTGCTTTCACTATGAAAAATAACTTAGTAAACCACATTTATTAAGTTGTTTATGATCTAAACAGGAAACCCCATGAGGAAATATTAAATAAATCTGCATTTGTTTTATTTTCCTCAAGGAATAATTAGTTAAACAACAGTTTAATTAATATTCTTGGTCATATTTAACCCAAAACAAGAAAAATAATTAGATAAATCATTATTTATCTTATTATTTTCTAGGAATAATTATTTAAACCTTATTTAAATAATATTCCTTGTTAAATTTGACTTAATCATTTATAAATAATTGAACAAATCATTATTTATTTGATTATTACTCAACCACATCCTTAAAATAATAAATAAATCATTTATTTATTTATTATTTATAAATAAGGGATTTGACCAAAGTCAAATTATTTTTCCCTCCAACAAATATAATAAAATATTCCATAAAAGTTGAATCTTGATTTGGTTAATAATATTTTAACTATGCACCAATATCTAGACTAACTCAATATTTTGTTATAAATAGAAGGATTTTTCCATTCATTCACTACATTTTGTTGCCTAAAGATCACTCTGGATCTATACTTTTGGTCTGACTTTGATCCATCGTCATTGTCATATTTTTCTACCATTTTTCTTATGAGGTCCCTTTGAGTTCCATTTTTGTCTGGGTTTTCTACACCATCAAGAGAGAGAGATTTTAGATCTGAAGTGTTGAGGACTTACAAGAACCCATCCCATTGAGGGGGACTGGTAACATCTTTCTATGTTCCCTTCCCAAGTGTCAAAAAATACAAAAATTCTTTAAAACAATCTTGTCTTGTCTATTGGATGCATGGAGCAACAAAAAATTCAAATGCCATCGTCTTTCGATATTTTCGATATAAAATTTATAAAAAATTCTTATAATTTGACATTTTCCAATTTTTTTATTCACTTTTTTTCATAATTTTTTTTATTTAACATGTCATTTTTAACGAAAATGTCCTTAAATACATATTTTTTTTTATTTTATCTATATTTAAAATGTATATTTTCTGTACAGTTTTTAAAATTATTAATTTTTAGTGACAATTATTTTGTGTATTGAAATATTAATTAACAATATAAAAATCCTAACCTCAAAATATTAGTGTTATTATGTTTTTTTTTTTTTTCTTTTGAAAAAAATTTTAAAAATTCATTATAAAAAAACATTGCAAAGAAAAACAAAAAACACATGTTTGGAAAACCCTTAAAAAACAAACATATTAAGATGAAAAATAAGAATAAGAATAAGACAACTTGAAAAATGGTTAAATAGTCATCATTAAAAAAAAAATGTGCTTAGTTATGATATACGAAAATTTAAAGTATAAAATTATGTCTTTAAAAAAAAATGTTGATGCTTTTCAAAATCAACATTAAAATCACCAACATTTAAAAAAATAAATCACACTTAATATATTAAAAAATTTAAAGTGTCAAAAATAAGCCCTCTAAAAAAAAGGTTGATGTTGCATCAAGGCTTTCCAAAATCAGCATGCAAATCACTAACATTTAAAAAAAAATGTTCATACTTGATATATAAGAAAATTTAAAGTGTCAAAAATATGCTCCAAAAAAAGGTGTATTTTGAATCAAAATTGTTTAAAATCGATTTATTTTTTTGCTACCTCAAAAAAACGGGTACTCATATCAGTTCTTGTTTCAAAGTTTACAATGTTATGTATTGGTGTTGTGATTGATGAAGCATCCACATGTACCAAAAAGGAAGCACCAGAAAATGACGAACATATTCCTACAACAAGCCAAAAGGATGTAGGAGAGGGAACCAATGAAGCATCAAAAGAAGGAATCGAAAGCAAAGAAGAACCAGAAAAGACTCCTTCAAGGTGTGTTCAGAAAAATCATTTGGAATCTCAAATTCTAAGTGAAACAGAAGCATGAGTACAAACTAGAATAACTCTTGTTGTGAATTCAAGTTATATAGCCTTACTATCCACAATTGAACCTCTAAATGTGAATCAAGCTAGCAAAGACGGAAGTTGAGTTAAGGCAATGAATGAAGAACTTGATAAAATAGAAAAGAACCATACATTGTAACTAGTACCAAGACCTCATGATAAAAAAATTATTGGGACAAAATGGTTATTCAGAAACAAACTAAATGAAAATGGAGAAGTAATTTGAAACAGAGCTAGACTTGTGTGCAGAGGCTATGGTCAACAAGAAGGAATAGACTTTGAAGATTAAACATTCGCACCTATAGCTAGACTTGAAGCCATAAGAATTTTCCTTGCATTTTCAAGCTTTCATAATTTTAAAGTCTATGAAATGGATGTTAAATCTGCATTTCTAAATGGGGACCTAGAAGAAGAAGCTTATTTGAACAACCTAAAGGGTTCATTTTATGGAATTATAAAAATCTTGTTTACGAACTCAAGAAGGCATTATATGGGCTAAAACAAGATCATCGTGCATGGTATTATCGTCTTGACAGGTATCCTCAACAACAAGGTTTGACTAAGGGATTTGCATATAGAAATCTATATATAAAGCTGGATGATGGTAAATGTTTGATAGTTTTTGTTTACGTAGATGACATCATATTTGGAAGCAATGAAGAATATATGAGTCAAATATTTTCTTCGGTCATGCAGCAAGAATTTGAAATATCCTTACTTGGTGAACTAACATATTTTCTTGATATTCAAGTTCAGCAACCAAAGTATGGAATATTTCTCTCGCAGACTAAGTACCTCAAGAATATTTTGAAGAAATATGGAATGGAAGACTGCAAGTCTGTATGCACACCAATGGTAACATGATGTACTATCATTTCCCATTATGATTCTCCCTCAGTAAACCAAACAAAATACATTTCTATATCAAAAACCAAGCATATTCCAATCAAATATCACTTGCAATATATTTTATGGATTCATCCCATCCATATTGATTTGAAGATCGACGTTTCGAACCCTCAACTAAGGTTCATCATCAGGATAAGTAATATATTTTATGGGTTCATCCCATCCATATTGATTTGAAGATTAATGTTTCGAACCCTCAACCGAGGTTCATCATCAAGATATCCTGATGATGAACCTCAATTGAGGGTTTGAAACGTCGATCTTCAAATCTATATGGATGGGATGAATCCGAAAAATATTACAACAAGCTAAGAATCTCAGAAATATTAAATCCAAATATCACTTTCTGAAAGAACAGGTACATGAAAAAAAGGTCAAACTAGAGTATGTTCCCTCAAAGGAACAAGTTTCAGATATATTTACAAAGCCTCTTCCACGTGATTCCTTTCCATATGTCAGACATAAACTATGATTGGTCTCTGCTTCATTAGTTCATTAATTATTTTTAGAGATATTTCATGTTCAGGGGGAGTTGAGACTGAAAATTATTGCAGGATACTTTCTGTACGCAGGTCATACGAAGGGGAGTCACGTATATATGTGAGTTTTGATCCATACAGTCGCGTATGTTTCTCTAAGATGGAGAAACGGTGAGATAGACTCAGGGAGAGGATCTCGTATGCTTCAAATGGTTATTATTTGGCACTCTAGTCCTATTGTTGATTGGTTATAGCCTCTTATTTCTCATATGCTACTCAGAAGTGGTATTAGCTTATGATGGTTTATGAATTGTTGCAATATGACATTGATGATTTGATGGATTTACTAATTGATGAATATTCTTTGACGACCTAACTGATGGATGAGTTAATGTGATCAAATCTGACAGTGAACAGTTGGCACATGTTTAGGGGGGGAATTTTCTTTGCTTCTAATATTGCATTGTTTGCATTATGATTTCTTTAGCATTCCTTGGTGCATGATTGTGTTCATGATAAGTATATATTATTGATGATGTTGTTGAAGACACATATGTTGTTAAAGTGTTTTTTGTCACACTTTGTGAGTTGATATTTCCATGTTGATGCATGGGTTCATTATCTTATCTTACAAATTGATAATGAGGATGTGCATGTTGTTGTTCATGTTGCTACTGACAGATGCTTATGGTGAACATCCTATATGGTGTATGATATTTGTTGATGAATATCATGGTCTTATTGAGATCTTTGGTTTTGGTCATAAATGTCATATCTATCTCTTGATGTAAAAGTCACATAAAGATCCATGATGTAATAATTGTAATAATTATTCATGTTTGGACTATTGGGAGTCAATTCAATTATGTATGTAATCTCATTTTGGTCATTTGATGTAATATTGAATCAAATCTGTAACCCCATTGTGTTGGGTAATTAATGTAAGCACGAGTCATTGGTGATAGGTGAGGTCATATCTGGCTGAGTCATAAATTCATGTACTTATTTTTATATATTCTAGAAGATTAAACATATGCGCAGGGGGAGCATGGTCAGTATTTAGTATTCATATTCAGCAGATCGAATCTACAGTGATGATCTCGACAAATTAGGAGAGAAGCCTTAATTTATCATTGGTCAGCCCTTTCCCCTTGATGTCAAAGGGGAGAGAAGCTTGGTGTTTGGAGAATTATTGGTTAATTGGGAGAGAAGCTTGGTGTGTCTACAAGTCCAAAGGGGGAGATTGTTAGCATTATGAATAATGCATTGTCTTGTTGGCAACCTACTTGATAAATAAGTCAACATTATGGTATCAGGATGAGTATACAAGCCAATTTCAATGTGACAGAGATATTTCACAAAGGGATATCAGTTTAGAGACCGAGGAATGATGAAGGTAAAGTTTGAGGAAGTATACCTAGGTTCTGTGAAGCAAAGTCACGTACATATCCGGTATGGTGAACAAAAGTCACGTACAATTTCTGCACCATGGTATTCTAAATACCGAGGGTATTTATCATGGTATTGTCCCACAGTAATGAACGTGGAAATAGGTATTTGTTCTCGTCAAATAATACCATTGACATTACTAAGGGATTAGCCTAAGGTATTAGCTAAGGCCTAAGCTATATAAGGAGATGAAGTTCAAAGTTCTATGAGTCAAATTTTTTTATTTTTCTATCAACAATTTGATCTAAAATAGGTGTGCACCAAGGAGAAAGGAAAATACACAGATCTGAAATATCTGAAGTATGGTATCATATGTACTTTTTTTATTTCCTTGTTGAAAATATATAACTCTGATATATCTTTGGTATTAATGATATTCTAACATGAGTATGAGACAGTAAGGGTTGAAAATTAAATTATGCGGTTACAGCAAAAGCATGACTCAATAATTTCATACATGTACATTGGTTTTTGTAATGTCCCTTTTTCAGAAACATTATCAATCGACAAGGAAATATATTCCAGAGATGGAATGAAGGGGCATTTACTGGATTTGTCACCTTCACAAGGAAGGATGAACTCCAGAGGCTTCCTGGCCCACTATCAGACTCTGTCTATAGAGTGTTTTCAAGGGACAATATCCCCAAGAGGGAAACACAACAAGATTGGGAATCTTTCTAGATAACCCAAACATGCAGCTACAGCAATATAAAGACATAAACTGGAAATAGCAGTGAATAAAATTATGCAAAAATGTATGAACACCCTTGAGCCATTTTATTATGAAATAACAGCAGCAAATGATTGGGAGAGAATATCTAAGCTCCCAATCACTACCTCTAGTCAATCTTGGAAGGATTGGTTGAAATATGCAAAACTACAGAAATGTCGGAGTTGTTGGGTAGCTGCAGCAACTCAATACATGGAATGGAATGGAGAAGGATGAATGGCTGAAGCTGATGAAGAGCCCTTCTCCTTTGGAAATTTGAAGTGCAAGGCTGATCCCCACACCAAAGATCTCACCCTCTGAAATATCTGCAAAACCCTCACTGCAAATGTGCTCCAACTAGAACGCAGTATATGAGAGTATCTGCGCTGTGACTGATGGAAATGGTTGGCCTCCTGCCAATGATAGTGGAATAAGCTCAGGAACCATCCTCACTAACCTCTCGAAAGTAGAGAACTTCCCGCCTCTGAAATATCAGCTCGAAATGGTGTTGTAGGAAACCTCCAGCAACACCCAGCTACTCTACACAATAATCTGCTACAGACACTGCGCTGATGAAGATGGCTGATGCTATGGCCTGAATGCCAGAATATGGAGGATGAGTGCAATCCTTCATGAGCTACTCAAGAAGGAGAGGAAATCCTAAACAGGACTCCCTTGTGCCCGAGGGCACTGCAACTCCGCTGAACAGCAAGAGGCAGCAATTTGTCTCAATAGACAAATAATCAAATGATATAAGATACTCCCAATGGGTTGCCTTGCTCCTCCTTTAAACTCAATGAGCCTTCACCTTCCTTCCTCTAGAAATTTCCTCCCTCATGGAATATTCCTCCACTAAAACTGCGTTGTCCCACTTAGTGCTCTCCAACTCATGCTAACGCAGTTTGACTTGGTCAATTAAGCCTTGTCCATTTGCACTTTAACCTCTTTCACACACGAGGGTGTGAAATCCAACTCCATGATGATCCCTTTTCACATTGTAAGGGATTTTATTCCTGTTTATTACATGAATGGGTCACTTTACCCATTTTTAATCAACAAAATAAAAATATGAAACTATAATGTTCCATTTTAGCTTGAGGCTAAAATTGGGACATTATAGTCCTCCCCTCCCACATGTTGCTTGTCCTCAAGCAATTGAATAGAGAGAACAAAATTCCTCCTCCTTCTTCTCTTGTGGCCTCCTCATTCATGGTCCCACCACTGCTCAAATATGCTGCAACAAATCTGCCCTCCAAAGCTCTCTCCCAAGTATGCAAACTGAAGATGATGCTCCTCATGGAAAGATAGAAGGTGTAGTGGAATCCTTCCTGCTGGAATGTGGCCTCCTTAAGGTAGGAGTGATGATATGCATGGGATAATGTTGCTCCCAATGATTATCCTCTCATCCATGCTATCATCCAATGAAAATCTCAACCCCCGGTTTCTGCAATGTGTTGGGGCTAAATGGAGAGTGTGCTTGTGCTTCTCAAGATGGTCCTCTCTCCATTTGAGTGTTCACGGGGCTATCTCTACCCTTGGGCTGAAATAGTATGGCCCAAGCGACCCCATCAAGAAAAACAGCCATGAAATGCCTCTGCAAATTCTCCAAGTGGTCTCTCCCACAAGAAGGTACAAGTAGCAATGTGGCAATCATGGTTTTCCCATGGTATCTCCTGCAACATAAACATGTATAATGTGGAGAATAATGCTCCCAATGGGCTGTACATACAATGCTCTCCAAATATTACTCCTCAATAAGTATACAACATCAAAAATACATAAGGAGCAATATGCAATAGAAACAAGTTGTCAAATGACAACCGGAGAGTGGTTCCAAATCCCACACATGGAACCTACACAGTGCCTCTTGGCCTGCCTCAACATCACAAATAACAAGTGTTGTACTAGCCACTTGTTTTCTGCCACCAGATCTCCTCATAAGATGTAAGCATGAAATACCATTTGGTGCCAATGGTGCACACCATGAAGCATGTGGCTTCCCCCACAACCATCACAAAAATAGCCAAAATCAAGCCTACTGGTAGCTGCAAGTACATCATAACAAATGCAAGAATGAATGATCCTCCTTGATCAATATGTTGCTCATATAAATTAAAGAGGTGCACAAAGTGAAATTATACCTTCTCTACCATGTACTTGAGACCTTGAGCTGAAATGGCTCATCATGAATTCTCTGCCTCTCCTCCAATGAGTAAGGGAATGGTTGTGCCAACCTCTCTGAAATCAATCGAGCTATGCATCTATTCATATGCTGATGAAGAACATGATGAATGCCCTCCAAAGTGAACTCCTCTAGCAAGGCAAAGTATGCATCCAAGTGCATAGCTAGGAAGTTCTCATGTGCTGCATGATAAAAATTTTCCTTGAGACTAGAAGCCCTAGTCAAGAAGAGTCTGCCATGATGATAGATGAACATATCATCCACTAAGTATCTTCCATCTCCATCAAGGCCATCCAAAAATCATACATGCACCAAGATCCTGGGACCTCTCAACCAGAATTTGAGTCCTCCAACATGGATCAATCCTCCACATAGACAGTGTTGTAATCTGCAATAAAGTGCTCCCATCATGCTGCTGCCTGCTACCTTGACATCCCCTCATGCCAAAGTCATCCTCCAAGTTGCTTCCATGCCATCATGCAGCTGCTCATGCTCAAAGAAATGAAGATCTCTGAAAATAAGCCTCTCATAAGAGACTATCACCTCCAAATAATCTCCTGATCCTAGGTAATGTAAGCATGAGTGGCCTCCATCTACTCCAATGCATGAAAGAGTCCTTCCTCAAAGGAAGTACCATCTCTCTCACCAAATCTATGGAGCAGCCATCCTGCATCATGAAGATGAATCCTCTATCCTTGCAGCAACATCTACCAACACAGTATGACTGATTAGAGTGGGTGATGCTGAAAAATGAGAGAGTGTCTCCCTCCTCCTTGAGTCTATCCAAAACTCTCTGCGTTGTGCTGAGTCCTCCCAAGGTTTCCACCCTCTTGAAATCAAGGTGTGAAGCCCTCAAATGTAGAGCATCCAACCTCCTCTGCTGATCTAGTGGTCTCCTTGGTGCAATGTCTCCATGTAGTGAGACACCATCCTAAAGAGATGACTGAATGTATGAATGGAGAAAACCCTCCATGCTTCCACTGCGCAATCCAATCATCATCTCAGGTGCATCAACCTCATAAAATAGACAGGGGTGTGTGCTCCTCATCATATGATGCTGATCATCCTCCCTATCTCTTCCTTCTATCTCCATAGCTCTGCACCCTATCATCAATGGCACAGATGTATCATGAGTTTTTCCTTGATCTCTACATGGGAGATCCTGGGGAATTTCTTACAAAGACACAAGAATCCCTCTATGTGGAGCAAGAGCTCCTCTTACCTCTACATGAGGCATTGGATCAACTCTAGCTACCCCAACGCAGTTTCCCTCCTCTTCATCAATGTGTAGGGGCAACTTCTCCAAATCTGATCTCCTTTTGAAAAAGAGACCTCCATGCTCTCCTGTGCAAGAATGTGAGATGGATACCTTGCCTCCAACAAGGTGTGATGCAAGATGTTAGCCTTCTCAATAATGTTCTGAAGTGGATCTGAGTTTATGTTTCCTTCCCTTACATGCAAAGTCTTGGTCTATTTCTCTGCATGTGTTTCAGATTTTCTCCCACCAAATCTTCCCATCATTGTTCCAATGAATTTGAAATAGGAGAAGTATTTTCATCCTTGAAAGAACATGACTCAAATATCCACCATGCATAGGTCTTACCTCTCAAGTGCAGCGCTGTAAATCTGGTAGCATCTCCTTTGGAAACTTTGTGCTGCTGCAACATGGTCTTCAGCTCCTCTACCCATGCTTGGGCTGAACATGTAGGTGAACCTCTGAAAGTAGATAGAACAAATCTATCTTGCTATTGGCTTCCCTTCACCTTAGACTTGCAAAAATCCATGAAGTGGGATGATCTTTGAATGCCAGAGTTTGAGACTCATACTCCTTCTGAAAATCTCCAAGAGTTTTCCTCTTGATCACCTCTTCTCCTTTTCCCATATCTTTCATGACAAAAATGCACCTGTGACTGCGCTGTGCATCAAATTATGTGACTGCATGTTCACATTCCTCATCAGAAAACCTAGAGTTTGTTTCTACTTCAAACCCTTGTGGAGATTCTTCAAATCTCTCCCTTTAATTTTGCTTGGGGCTCCCATGAAAGCCCTTGATGGATTTAGGGAGAAGCTTGGCTAGCTCATCTCCTCTTTCTTTCTTCTTCTTCTCCACAAATTGTAGTCTTCCTCATCTTCTTGTATGGCATCACTAAAGTGACTTTATAAAATTATAAAGTCAAATCTAATTTTAAAGTGACTTTAAGTGATAAAGTTACTAAAGTTAAAGTGACTTTAAATAAAGTCAATGTAAAATTAGAAAGGAAAAAGTGACTTTGGAAATAAAAGACTAAGTGGGTCTTTATTAAAGTGGGGTGAATTAAAAAATAGAAAGTGAGATTTAATGAGCATTTAATCTCAGCCCTAGATCTCAATCTATCTCAGCCATTGGATTTAGGGATTCCCCAAAAGTCACTTAGGGTTAGGTTAAAGGAGGAAAAGGAGGAAAAGGTCATTCATTCTTTCATGAGCAGATTGGGAGAAGGAGAAAAAGAGAGCAAGGGAGATTTCTGGGCAGTGAGGAGAAGGAGGCAGCAGCTTGGCACACATTCCAAGGCAGCATTTCAGCAAGACATTTTCAGCAAGACAGTTCAGCAGCTTTAGCACACAGCAAGGCAGATTTTTGGCACGATTTTTGAGGAAGAAGGGCCGTACAGCAGGGCCGTACAGCAGGGCCGTACAGCAGGCCGTACAGCAGGCGTACAGCAGATTTGCACTGCAGATTTGCACAGATTTCGAGGAGCGGATTTGAGGGAGGCCGTACAGCAAGTGGCTGTACCTTTGGCACGCATTTCAAGGCAGAAATCGTACAGCAGATTTTTGGACAGCTTGCACGCTTTTCTAGGCAGGCCGTACAGCAGCATTTAAGGCTGTTATTTGGCACGAAAATCGAGAAACTGCATTGTGCCATTTATTGCCGTTCTCGTTTTGTCGTTTGTGCGTTTTTCCGAGGGCAAAGGTTACACGGAAAAGAGATAAGTTGTAAAAGTCTGTTTGCTGATTTTTTGCTGAATATTTCTCACTGTAAAAAGCATTTTTTCCAGAAATAAGAAGGAGCTTTCGAACTGGTTTTCCCCAAGAGTTGTAGGGGGTTTTTCCAGGGTCACCTTGACCAAAATTACTGAGTTATGATGTGTTGAATGACTGTTTGTTACTGCTGTTATTTTATTTTTGCATTTTCAGCATTCTGAAAAATTTCCAGAATTTGTGTTTTCAGCAAAATTTATTTTCCAGTTTATTAAATGTATGGATATGGGAAAGGGCATTTAATTATTTTGGAGTAATAAGGTGAAAACTGAAAACCGGGGTGGGAAACAGAATTTTCTACATGGTATCATAGGTTGAGTGCTGAAAGAGCAGTTTGGGACAGCAAGGAGAAAATTACAGCCTGCTGATTTTTCACTCAGAAAATTCTAGCAAGCTGATTTTTCACAAACAGCAGATTTTTACCTTTACTACAGCAGTGTTATTTTTCAGTTTTAGGACAGCAGGATGTCTTTGGGATTGAGGGTGGAGGATAGGCTGGATGGGCATACAAATTACAGTGTTTGGAAGGAGAGAATGCAGAGTATCTTTGAGGAGGCGGAAGTCTGGGATATCATGGTTCATAACACACAGCAGCCTGTTAATGTGCCTACTGATCCTGTTCAGTTGGCAGCATATAACAGAAAGAACAACAAGGGTAAGAGACTGATTCTAGACGGAATCAAGGACCATTGCATTCCTCATGTGAGAGGAAAGAGAAATGCCCATGAGATGTGGTCAGCATTGACCAACCTCTACCAGAGTACCAATGAGAACCGAAAAATGGTCCTGAAGGAGAAGCTGAAGAACATTAAGATGGCTAAGACTGATAGTGCAGCTGGATATCTCACAAAGATTACTAATGTGAGAGATGAGTTGGCAGCGATTGGAGAGGCCATTCCTCCCACTGAGTTGGTGCGGATTGCAGTGAATGGCCTCCCCAGTTCATGGATGAACTTTGCCGATGGGGTTTGTGCACGTGAGACCCTTCCCACATGGGAGAGGTTTTGGGATGATTGCATTCAGACAGAGATCAGGAAAGGTCAGCTTGGGGCAGCCAAGCCAGTTGAGCAGGATGAGGATGTAGCACTGTTGGCAGGACGCAAGAAAGGCAAAGGGAAGAAGGAGGCTTCCACAAGCAATGGTGGGGGCAAAGGCAAAGGTAAAGGTAAACAGGATAACTCACAGAAGGACTATTCCAAAGTGAAGTGTTGGAATTGTCAGAAGATGGGACACTATGCAGTTGTGTGTCCGGAGAAGAACAAGAAGAAGGGGAAGAACCAGAGCATGGCAGCTTCAGCAGAGGTTGAGGACTTTGCAGATCGCTTTGACCGGGAGTTTGGGTTCATTGCGTGTGAGTCTTCTAGTGCATGATTATCTGCCATAGAGGTTCAGAGGGAGCATGCATTTCTTTCGATTAGCGGAGCATCTTCGGGTATCTGGTATGTGGACAGTGGGGCTTCACGTCACATGACAGGAGTCCGTGAGTACTTCTCAGAGCTTTCAGAGAGTGGCACTGATGTAGAGGTAGTACTCGGTGATGACAGAGTTGTTAGAGCAGTGGGTGTGGGAACATTGACATTTCAGAGGGAGTCCAAACCTCCCTTGAAGGTGTCAGATGTTCTTTATGTGCCAGGGATGAGGAAGAACCTCATATCCGTCTCAGCTTTGGAGGATAGAGGATATGAGGTACTGTTCAGGGGAGGACAGGTGTTGATGTACCCCAGGGGCACTCCAGCTGATTCAGCGAGAGTGATAGGTGTACGCCATGCAAAGGTGTACAAGTTTGCATTTCAGTCCCTTTTGGCATTGAGCAGTAGTACCGACAGCAGAGCTAGCAGTTCTGAGCAGTGTGAGATTTGGCACCGCAAGATGGGGCACATGTATCATGGAGCCTTGAGGACTTTGCGGGAGATCACTACAGGTGTGCCAGATTTCAGTACTGATCACTTTGATACTTGCAGAGGATGTGCGATGGGCAAGTTTGCCAAATCCCCTTTTCCCAGCAGTGACAGCAGAGCGACTGGATACTTGATTTGATTCATTCCGATGTGAGCGGTCGGATGTCTCATGTTTCCTTGAGTGGATATGAGTACTATGTGTTATTCATTGATGATCACTCCAGGAGGACCTGGATTTATTTCTTGAAGACCAAGAGTGAGGTCTTTAAGCGGTTTCAGGAGTTCAGAGCTCTTGTGGAGACACAGACAGGTCGGAAGATCAAGTCCCTGAGGTCGGACAATGGGGGAGAGTACACCCTTGGAGAGTTTGTTGACTATTGTGCGGAGGCAGGCATTAGGAGGGAGCTCACTGCTCCTTACAACCCCCAGCAGAACGGGGTTGCGGAGAGGAAGAACAGATCCATCGGAGGGGCTGCCAAAGCCATGTTACATGATCAGGGGTTGCCATTGTTTTTGTGGGCAGAGGCCTGCAACACAGCTATTTACTTGCAGAACAGGAGACCGCATCGTGCCTTGGGGCACATGACTCCGGAGGAGGCTTTTTCTGGGAAGAAGCCCGATATTGGTCATCTTCGTATCTTTGGGTGCATTACATACTCCTACATACCCAAGGAGAAGAGGACCAAACTAGAGCCCACCGTAGAGAAGGGTATCTTTGTGGGCTACAGTGAGACCTCCAAGGCCTTTCGGATTTACATTCCTGCGCAGAGGAAAGTTGTTGTCAGGCGGGATGTGAAGTTTGAGGAGGACAGGGCCTTTAGGAGGTCACGGGAGTTAGAGTATCTGGATCAGCCAGACCCTCAGCAGCAGTTGAGTCAGTCGCAGGGATCCAGTGGGCAGGGATCAGGAGGATCCGGAGGTACATCTATGACGATGTCAGGTCCGTCAGTGGGGAGTGGCTCGCAGAGTGAGAGGGGTGGTGCTATGGGCAGCACGCAGAGCAGTCCACAGAGCAGTTCACTGGGGAGTCCACTGATGGACAGTTCACACGGTACCTCAGCATCTACAGGTTCAGGTGCAGGCAGGAGGACAGCAGACAGACAATCAGGAGTTCAGGCTCCTGAGGTTGAGGAGGAGGAGTTTTATTCTCCGGCGGGAGAAGTGCACTCAGGGAAGAGGAAGCCCAAGTGGCTTCAGGACACCTTGAGAGATGCCACATCTGTTGCTGAGCCTAAGAGGCCGGTCAGAGAGAGCAGACCACCTGAGAGGTTTTGTAGCTACATGGCAATGGCTACCAACATCCTTGACTCTGAGCCTTCTAGCTATGAGGAGGCAGCTAGCCAGCAGGTCTGGAGAGAGGCCATGCAGGAGGAGTATTCTTCTATCATGAAGAATGATGTTTGGGAGGTGGTGCCGAGGCCTGAGGGCAAATCCGTGGTTACTCCCAGATGGCTTTACAAGGTAAAGCATGCTGCAGATGGCAGCATTGAGAAATTCAAAGCGAGGTTTGTGGCTAGAGGGTTCTCCCAGGTAGAGGGAGTTGATTATGAGGAGACCTTCGCTCCCGTGGCTCGATATACTTCGATCCACTCCATTATATCGATAGCAGCAGAGATGGGTTGGAAGATCCACCAGATGGATGTGAAGACCGCATTTCTCAATGTCTTCATACAGGAGGAGGTGTACATTGAGCAGCCACAGGGCTTTGAGGTGCATGGGAAGGAGTCCCATGTGTGCAGACTGAAGAAGGCCCTTTATGGCTTGAAGCAAGCTCCTAGAGCTTGGTACTCCAGGATAGATACATACTTGCAGAAGATGGGTTTCACAAAGAGTGAGGCAGATCCGAACCTTTACTATATTGTGATAGGTGAGGAGCCTCTCATTCTGGTGATGTATGTGGATGACTTAGTCATTACAGGTGCAGAGAGACTCATAGAGCACTGCAAGAGAGATCTTGCGGCGGAGTTTGAGATGAAGGACATCGGCTTGATGCATTACTTTTTGGGTTTGGAGGTGTGGCAGGAGGAGGGGCATTTCTTCCTGGGACAGGGGAAGTGTATTGTGGACATCCTTGGCAGATTCCACATGGAGGATTGTAGACCCATGTCGACACCGATGATCACCAACTGGAAGAAGCTTCATGCTTCAGATTCCGAGTTGGTGGATCCCACATTGTACAGACAACTGATTGGTTCCTTGATGTATTTGGTCAACACTAGACCAGATATTTGTTTTGCAGTCAACACGATGAGTCAGTTTATGTGTGAGCCTAGAAAGGTTCACTGGGTGGCTGCAAAACACATTTTGCGGTACTTGCAGGGGACAGTGGATTATGGTCTGGACTACAGGCAGGGGGATGGAGTGAGATTGGTAGGTTACACTGATTCTGATTGGGTAGGTTGTGCTTCTGATAGGAATAGCACTTCAGGGTGCTGTTTTGGGTTGGGTTCGGCAGTAGTGTCATGGTTCAGCCGAAAGTAGTAGTCAGTAGCATTGAGTTCAGCGAAAGCAGAGTATATGGCAGCCAGTCTAGCTAGTTGTGAGGCCATCTGGCTTCGCAAGATGTTGTTTGGCTTATTTGGTCAGCCGTTGAGACCTTCAGTGATTTACTGTGATAATCAGAGTTGCATTAAACTCACTGAGAATCCAGTATTTCATGACAGGTCAAAGCATATCGGGATCAAATATCACTTCATCAGAGACTATGTTCAGAAAGGAGCTGTGAAGCTTGAGTATATTCCCACTGATGAGCAGGTTGCAGATATTCTTACCAAAGCCTTACCACGGGGCAAGCATGTCTACTTCAAGAGACAAGATGGGTGTGGTGAGGAACACCTTCCTCGGTAAGAGGGAGTGTTGAAATTTGGTACCGGAGGACAGGTGGTTCCCTAAGGCTTTGATCTTTGGCCTAGGGAAAAGTGTCCAAAAGAATTTAATTTTTCTCCTAAAGTAACTTTATCATTTTTTATAAAGTTAAATCTAATTTAAAAGTGACTTAAGTGATAAAGTTACTAAAGTGACTTTATAAAGTTATAAAGTCAAGTCTAATTTTAAAGTGACTTTAATAAAGTAAATATAAAATTAGAAAGGAAAAAGTGACTTTGGAAATAAAAGACTAAGTGGGTCTTTATTAAAGTGGGGTGAATTAAAAAATAGAAAGTGAGATTTAAATGAGCATTTAATCTCAGCTCTAGATCTCAATCTATCTCAGCCATTGGATTTAGGGATTCCCCAAAAGTCACTTAGGGTTAGGTTAAAGGAGGAAAAGGAGGAAAAGGTCATTCATTCTTTCATGAGCAGATTGGGAGAAGGAGAACAAGAGAGCAAGGGAGATTTATGGGCAATGAGGAGGAGGAGGCAGCAGCTTGGCACGCATTCCAAGGCAGCGTTTCAGCAAGATATTTCAGCAAGACAAGTACAGCTGATTTAGCAAACAGCGGGCTGATTTTTGCACGGTTTCCTAGGCAGGGAGGCCGTACAGCAAGGCCGTACAAAAGGGCCGTACAGCAACCGTACAGCAGTATTTGGCACAGAAATCGAGGCAGCTAGGGGCTGTACCGTACAGCACAGTTTTGCAGCATTTTTGGCACGAATTTCGAGGTCCGTACAGCAGCATTTATTGCTGTTTTGGCACAGATTTCAAGGTGGCCGTACAGCTGCATTTATTGCAGATTTCTAGGCACGCAAATCGAGAAATCCGTACAGCATTTATTGCTGTTCCTGTTTTGCTGTTTGTGCGTTTTCCGAGGCGGTGGTTAAGCACGGAAAAGAGATAAGTTGTAAAAGTCTGTTTGCTGATTATTTATTTTGCTGAATATTTCTATCACTGTAAAAAGCATTTTTCCAGAAATAAGAAGGAGCTTTCGAACTGGTTTTCCCCAAGAGTTGTAGGGGGTTTTTCCAGGGTCACCTTGACCAAAAATTACTGAGTTATGATGTGTTGAATGACTGTTTGTTACCGCTGTTATTTTATTTCTGCATTTTCAGCATTCTGAAAAATTTCCAGAATTTGTGTTTTCAGCAAAATTTATTTTCCAGTTTATTAAATGTATGGATATGGGAAAGGGAATTTAATTATTTTGGAGTAATAAGGTGAAAACTGAAAACCGGGGTGGGAAACAGAATTTTCTA